>JAYMSP010000516.1:0-48776 GCA_036897095.1 Plantago elongata
ATGCGGTATGTCCCAATGACACAATTAAGTTGCTATGACCCTTGAATCCAAGCTAAAACTTTCCAATCTGCTTCTAAACTTTCTTCAAAGTCTTTCTGTACTGCTTAAAAATAAATGTACCCACATCATCTGTTTTGATGCATCAGTTTATTTGAGTTGGGATTGTTATGACTAAACCAGTCCCTCCTAATTTGAAAGAACTAGCATAAATTGAATTAGAGACAACCGAATCACATTATTAAGATTATGAAGACGAATTACCATCATTACTCAGACGAATTACCAGCATAAGAGACGAATTACGCAAAAAACGAGAAGTACCGCTCTAACCGGAATCGCATACTCAAGAAGGAACCCAATTCGTATCCTCTAGCTCGAGAATCTGACCCAGAGACTACAGTACGGATTGTGCTAGAAGTCAGGAAACCTAATTCATATACTTTAGCTCGGGGGTCCGACCCAGAGACTACAGTACGGATTGTGCTAGAAGTCAAGACATCCGACCTTGGAGTATTCCCCGACCTATAGTCTACAACAGGTCCAAGCCTGGTCGCACGATGAACAACTACCCCTATTATCCGGACCACGTGTTGCTACGAGCAGTAGTCCAGGATTTGGGGGATTCGGTTCCCCGTATATATAGTCCCATTTATATCACTTGGAAGGTAAGTCACCTACCATATCTCACTATTTACTCTTTTTTCTCTTCAAAGCTTGAGTTGATTCACTACCTAATTTGTCCAAGGCAAACCGGTCTTAAAGAGGTCTAAACCGCACTTTCCTAGCTCTGGAGGTATGAACTTAGGCTCAAAGGGGCTTCCCTGATTGAAGGCATTTTTTTCCCTACAACAGGGACTTGGTTGTATGTTGTCACGTACTTGGCAGAGGGAGAATTTTTTGTCCTGTGTTATGTGCTCAGCTTTTATATATTTAGACCCGGCAAACAGTCTTGAGTCAAACACAATTGAATTTGAATCTACCCGCAAAATCATACGTCATCGTCAGATCACCTACCTACTCGATATAGTAAAGCCGGGTTCGTCACTGAAACATATGTACAATGTCGGAGTGGGATCAATAACCCTAACCCCACCCGATAGATTTTTCACACATCAGATATAGTATACCAATTAATGCACAAACTATTTCCAATAAGAAAGCATCAATATGCAGGGAGGATTTTGGTTATGGACATATAATTTGGACTAGTTCTCATATTCTGTACTTGGACCATTAACAGGCCCTCATTTTAGTTGGACCTGTCTCCAATGTCCTATTGGGCCTTCAGTGAACATGCTTCTCTCCATTTTCCCCAGAAACTGATTAATGAAATGTTGGAAGATTATTATTTTTTAATAAAAATAAATTGATTTAAATGTAAAATTAACAAGGGTTTCAAATTAATAACTAAATGAAAGTACTCCTCTGTAAGGCATCATGGGATTAGAGTACAAAGAAGGGCCAAAAGGTATAAAAACTTACAGAAATGGTTAAAAATTAATATATAAAACATCAATGTTAGTTTCTAAAATATTATTTTCATGATTTAAGAATTTGTGTAATGTTACTATCATGAAAGTGAAATATATACGTGACTAGAAATGATACACCGTGTTAAGCGCGGTATCTATAAATTTTATAAAATTAATCGAATTTAGTTAACATTCGAACTTGCATATTATATTTCACGATACATTAGTGTCTTGGATGGGTAAATGCGAAAAAATTCTACATACTTGTGTACATAAGTTATAATTTAAAAAGTAGCAAATTTTAAACATTACCAACCCATAAGTGAAAGAGTATCTTCATTTTATTTGTTGAGCAAGTTGGCCTAGACCAACTTAAAATTAAATTTGTATGTAAATGTAGACCTTTTACTAATTCTTATAAGGGGTGAGGTGTCTCCATCCTTTAGTAGTTTAAAAAGTTGTGCGAGATATATATAGTCGTAAATATATAATATTTTTAAAAGAACGATGGAATACAAATATTTACTTGCAAAAATGAAATACATAGGCATGTAATGCCTTTGAGTCTTGTTAATGGGTATAATATCCATATAAATCAAAAGTCCAATACTACCAAGAAGTCATTAAACAATTCTAGCTTGGTTTCTTTGTCTTAACCCAATCAATAATGTTCATATAGACTAATCATATTCATCATGTTCTAAAGTACTTTCAATTCCTTTAAAAAATATATTTTAGACTGCATCTGTAAAAACTTTGAAGGGTATTCGCGTGTGGTGTGAGGTTGTGAGTGGAGAAAATTTAAAATAACGTTTTTTAGTAGTCAGTTGCAGGAGAATAGAGAAGAATTGTTAAACAAAGTCCAATGGTGAATGACACTTCAGCGAATGATATGACACTTTAACATGACAATTAAATACATTTTTCTTTATCATAAATAGTGAAAAAATATTACATATATTATAAAATTAAAAGGTATTTCTAAAAATCTAATGATATTTTAATAGGTTAATGGGAGAGTTTAAAAAACAACTGACATATATAGATTAGTTTTCATCGTACAATATAAAACTTCAATAACTTGTCATAATTGTTGAGAACGTGTCGAAATCTGATTTAATCCACCCACGAAATTACTGTGGTGATGAAAACAAATAGGAGTAACGATTTTGGCAGTATCTGATCTTCGTATAGATGCTCCAAAGTCCCTGACTTTTTATCCATTTGATCTAAAGTAATCAACTACCGATATGTATACGTTGATTTAAGTTCGGTTATCCAAGTCAAACCGATGAGAAAGGGTCTAACCCTTTCCACTACAGCTACTTGATCATCTCATCTCACCCGACAAATAACTTCACTATTGAAAGTTGAAACCATCTGGGCTGAACATCTTAAAAACGAAAAAATTCAAAAAATATACTTTATTTTGTGATATTTTTGAAAAATGTATATTTGAATTTTACCGTCTAATTTTAATACCTTAAATTGATAGTTTATTCAATTTACTCGTGACACGTGGCAGCTTAATTAAGTGACATGTGCATTTTAAAATTTTAATAGGTAAAATTGTAAATAAAATAAATTTTAACAATTTTCAATTTGACCATATATTTTTTAATTATTATAAATCAACCCTATTTTGTTAAATTAACATAAAAGAAGGTTAAAAGAAAAGAGAAAGAGGCGAGAAATTAATTCAAAAATTAATTTTAAATTACAAAGAAATATATAAAAATCTGAAAAATTATTAATTATAATTTTAAATTAAATTTGTATATATAAAAAATAATTAAATTACAAAAGGGGGAACACATATCACTCTCTCGTAATTTATAGGTATAAATTGTTTAATATAATTCTAAAATATTTTAAAAAATATTAAAAAATATTTCACATTTTATTACATATAAAATAAATAAAAATTTTAAAAATTCAAAAACACAATTTGCTACAATAAACTTTTTAATTGGGTTTTTAAATTTTGTAAGTGATTTTATTTTTTATTTTTATAAATTTTTTTCAATTGAGATATATTTTTATATGGATAATTTAATAATGTTGTTAAAACTTAGTATCTATTTGCAATTAAGACTAATAAAGACGATCGTATTTACGTTTATGTTCACCGTATTTTTGTATTTTTTTAATGTGATTAAGCTGACACGTATCACAATGTACACAATGTTAATTTAAGGTATTAAAATTAGACAGTAACAATTAAATATAACTTTTTTAAAGATATCACAATTTAAAGTTATTTTTTTGAATTTTGGGTCCGAGTCCATAACTTTGATGTGATCTGGAAATGGAATCTTGGTGAAATAATAAAAACAGAATCCAAACATGATTCCGAATTAACGAGGAGTTAGTACGTGTACAGTACTACCACAGTGCGCTATAATTGTAGTCTGCATCTACCCATAATGCAATGCATAATCCCTCTCCAATGTCTCCATGTACAGTGCCTATTGAGTCAATCCAAGAGCCAAATGTACTACGCTGCTCCAAGTACAACCAACCATTCCCTTACTTGAATTAAAATCCAACTTGTTTCAAACATGAGTTGGAATTGCCCGCAAACCTAATGTCTTTTAGGTATTGCATTAATTCATCCATTCATGACAATAAAGACAAACAAAATTGATCTACCTCTTCAAAACATGCTAATTTTCATGTACAATGGCAATAAGAATAATGTTTCCTTTAGGTATATGCTCTACACAATGTTGTTTAATACAATATACTATAGTTTAATATAATATTCATCGTGTGGTCCTTAATGATTAATACATAAAGATGTATACATAATATTATCTAATTAAGTGACAAGTTGGATATCCGTGATAACTGTCATAGAAGTAAACAAACGAAGGTATTGTAGATCCAATCAGAAAGATCAACGTGTGCATCATTTAGTAGGTATGATCGTTTTCATTTATGAGAGAGGTTTTAACCAGTATAGTCTGGTGAAGGTGTATTGTTAGTGTTGGTTATACAATACAACAAGATAATGTCAACAATTTTTAAATGAGCTCGTCATTGGAGAGACCCTTATATTTTAAAAAGTTCCGAAAATTTCGTTGCGATTTGAATTAATGTTTTTAAATTCATTATTGCAAGAATATGCTTTAGATATCCATTGCAGAAACAATAGATATACTATGACCTAACAATGTGTAACAATGTGTACCAATGATCTATATGAATAACAACAAGCTTGGAACCAATGAGCCTAGCACAATGTACTTTGTGTTCACATTTATAATAAAATGTTGACATAGTGGCAATCTATGCGTAGTAATTGGGCCAAATTAACAACTAAGTTTGTCTAGCGGTCTTGAGTTTATCCTAAATAGGACTTTAATTATGTACTAATTATGGTTTGCTTTTGGCTAATGGAAGAGTCATTTAGCTAAACTTGACTCGAAGGGCCGGACTTAAAACTAGCCACCGACCCGACCCAACTGGACTCGACATGTCAAACCATGAATCATGTATTCATGTCACAAGTTTCGATGTGAATTACAGTTGTTTAAAGACCAAGATAAACACGATTAGCTAGCTAGAACGTACTAGAACTGAGTCAGCAAACTTAATTAATTGATTCTGTGAACCGGTATTTGAAACTATTTGTAAAATGCACCATGACATTTTGAAAGTTGGGTATGGTTCAAAGTTCAAACTATATCTACTCAATGTGGATGTTGATTATGAATTTATAATTTTACACCAACTAACATTAAGATATGAGCCTGCTACTTTCCCATGTACATTTGATCTGCATAGAGTGAGATTATATGTTTTGAGCATGATATATTGATTTTTTAAATATCTCAGGTACTAGATGAAAGATCAAACATTCCTAAACTACATCTGATCTACACTAGAGAACTAAGAAGTCTAAGATTACATCCTAAAATACACAATATAGTTGCCAAAAGATCCATCGCTTGATCAATTTCCCCATACATGAGCAACAACCGATAGTCTTTGTGATATTTTTAACAACTTAAGGTCGGAGTTATCGGTAATTTGGTATAAAATTAAAATCTTAAGTTGTGTAAAAATATAGGTGTCTTTATGTGTTTTAGACCGGTTTTATGAGTTGAAGTTCCATACCAAGCACTTCGTCAATGTTTTAACTAATCACTTAAGCAGAATCATGTGTAACACCCACTCCGGTTGATGCATATATGCTTGCTCTTCTGATACACATAAATTGTCAACAATTGTAATATACGAGATCTTTAATAAAATATCCTTATTGATCCCTTAAAACTTAAAATTGCATGTATTCAAAGGACTAGAGTCAGAAATCATATTACTATAAAGGGCCAAAACATAAAATTTCCGTGTACCTATAATGTATTCGTCGGCCAGATTTTGAATATAGTATGGTGGAAGCATCTAATACGATCTAATTAGAATTGAATAAGTTGAAGCATATGCGACCATAAATAATAATATGCTGAGGGTATCCTGGATATGGCAAGATTCTTGAGGGATCACACAACAATAATTTATTTATTTATTTTTACTCCCTTACCTAAAAGATAATGTAAACTAACAACAAAACACAGAATATACTTGACCAATCGAAATCGTTAACCACTAATCAAGTTCATTATCAATACAATAATAACGTTAACAAATCATTAATAGATAGTGGTTCCACTAACCCTAGATTATTTTACAAAGATGCAACACATATGCTTGTTGTGCCATGAGAATATTCTCCGCTGATTCCTTCACCTAGACAAGACACTTAATTTCCAACTCATAGGTTTAGGCCACCTCAATGCAGTCTGACAATGACATTTGCGGTGCATTGCATTTTATAAGTGAAGACATTTTTGTGAATCCGTATCAAATATATCGGATTAACATTACATATTACAAATAATTTTTTAAAGAAAGATACGTGTTCACAATTTTTAATTAACATCTTATGCATTCATTTTGTTGAGTTAACGTATCATGTTTTTGCATCCCAAAGTGTTCCGTTTACTATTATACCCTGTCAACATCTCAAAGTGTTCCGTTCTATTATACCATGTCAACATAAATATGGAGTATCTTGTATGCTCTGAGGAGTCACGTAAATTTCAACCCAAGTAACTAGACCACGGAGATCTAGTTTTCAATATATTGGGGTACTCGAGGGGTTAAACCATTGAGATTTAACCTTAAATACCTTGAGGTTGTTTTCTTATTTGTGGAGATGGACCTTTACATGGCCATGGTGGTGTGCACTTATCTCGGACAATGAAAGATAAATCTACTTGAACAAGCTAATTGTGGTATACTTTGGTGTTGAGGTTTGATTTTGATCTTGCTGGTCTCTCTTTATGTAATGTTGGTGAACACTGAAGAATTCGGTTTAGAGTTATAGTCTTGGTATGGATATTATGATTCGAATCGTTCATTTACCTTTGTAATGTTGCTGCGTGAGCATATCTTGTACCTATGTTTATATTAATAATATTTAGTCGATTCAAAAAATTAGGGGGGGGGGGGGGCTTGAGAAGCTTCACCTGGTTCCTTACTTTGCGCTAAACTAATTAGGGTCCATTTCATGTTTTCCTTAGGTTTTAACATGAACCCTACATATGAGATAGACTAGAGAAAATTTGTCCAAGACTTTGCCAGTTGACATGGCACATCACTGATCAGAAAGGATTAATATTCAATTAAAGGGTCTTAATCACTCACTAAAGTAGATAATCCTTCGTTATTTGATAAATATATCCAGCAAAATGGGAAACTCCGACCATAATTTATAAAATGTTAAGTGTCAAAATCAGCTGTGCATATGATCCAAATCATATTAAGACCCAAAATAAACAAGTATCAAACCTTTGACAAGCTCAAAATTGACTCTATAGCTATTTTCCTCTACAGCATTACAGAAACATTGCACGAAAATTTCTACAGGGAAAATTTAGTAAGCTGGAGAAGCTGTAGTTGTGTGTGTCGAGGAGGACGTCTCGGGGGAATGAGATCGAACTTGACCTTCACTATGGCTGCCTCCTTCATCTGAGTTCGATGACTTGTGATGATGTTTTTGCTTTGGAGAAGCTGATGCACCTTGGAATGGGGGTGGCAATGCAGCTATAGGAGTGTATACTCCGTTGTTATTTTGTGCAACACCGGATACCTCCCTGGATGCAGCAGCTGTAGTCGCAGCCATATTGGCGTATTCTGGTGGCACCCATATTCCTCCAACAACAACAAACTGGGGTGTCTGTGTGTTATTGTTGTTATTGTTGTTGTGCATCGAAGTGGTTGGTCTTCTCGTATGCAAGCGATATTTCTGCAACAAGAACAAAATTCAGTTGAGCATGTTTAAAGAGGCTAAAATAAACTTCAAACACGCACTGTCTCTTTAGGTCGACTCTTATACCATATTAAATGATAAAAATCATTATTTCATTCATAAACAAATTAACAATACTAGGACTAAGAAGCTAGAATAAAGGTATGGACAATCTTGTGGGTGAAGCTTATCTGAAAGGGGGTAAAAGTGGCTGATTCCATTTGAATATTACTATTTCTACATATTCGGATTTGTAGTACTCAAATTAGTCTTTCCTTCAAGTAAAAGTTTTGTCTAGAAAATTCCAAGTGATTCTCCACTGGACCTAATTCAAATGATACTATTCCCATTCAAAATTTTAATCAATTGGAGCATTGACAGCTATCTAGCATGGACCTCAGGGTGACCGTAGAAAAGTTCAAATTAGGTTACGAATACCAGTTAGGTGTTAACGTGACATGTTCGTTTTCAAGAAAAACTCAGACCATATTGGGAGTGTTTTGCACGTTAATTTAGTTTAAAACACATATTTTCACTTGGTTTTCTTGATTTTAATCGCTATCTAAAATCCCCGTTAAATGATTAACTAAGTGCTAAATAAAATCTAAGTGAAAGAAAAACAAAATTACCTGTAAATGACTTTTAACCTCGTCATTAGTGAGGCCATCAACCTTCATCAACTCCCTAATTTGTTTTGGCGTAGCTACTGCAAATAATCACATGGAAAACAAGATAAATAAAACATACTCTATGAGAAAAATCAATGACATTCAAAAAATAATAATAATATAAATTCAATAAAAAACAAAAATAGGTTGCGTACCATGAGAACCACCAAGTTGTTGAAGGGCTTGCAAGAATCTTCTGTGCAATTCAGGAGACCAACATCTTCTTGATTTCCTATTAGACGACTGACCATCTTTTCCCTGATCCTTATTACCATTATCATTATTATTAATAATAATATTATTATTATTTCCACAGCTGCCACCTGTCTCCGCCGTAGAGCTGGTGGATACCGGCGGAAGAGGCGGCGGAGCTGCAGTTGCATCACCATTGCTATGATTTTTGTCCAATTTCTTGAATGGATGAAATGCCCCACCACTCCCATTTCTCTTGACTTCTGTTACTGCCACTTTTCTTGGCGAATTCTATATATAGCAACATAAAAATCATCAAATTTTATCCCCAAATTTCTTCACTCGATTTCAAATTTCCGCGTCTCGTGAATACAAGTATCTAACTCAATATTCATTCGAACAAGTAACACTCCGTTTCGAAGAAACAGGGACTCGATCACACCACCTCATTAACATTGTCTCGAGAAAACAAGAAAAGTCATTTACATTTTTTGAATTTTAAAAAATGTGATTTTTTTAAGACATAATCCTTATTTTAAAACGAAGGTCAGATTAGAGACAAATAATGGAATCCCAAGAAAAAAGAATGGCCAAAAATAGTATAGGTAAAATTACCTGTTTGGTGGGTGGATCTGGAGTTTGATTCCAGAGCTGAACAGATCTAAGCCAGTCAGATTTCTTGCAAGTTTTATCACTATCAATATTATTCTTTTGCTTCTTGTTCGATTTATGTTCTTCTTCTTCTTCGTCATGCTCTTCATCTGAATGGAAAGAATCTCTCTTGATAGGCATAAACTCTTCGAAAACCGGCACGTCACTAGACGTCTGCTCCGAATTACATTCCGATTGATTCAAACTCGTTGTCCCTGATGTCAGCTGTTGCTGGCATGTCTCAATTGCTTCACAAAATTAACCACAATTGTCAAAAACTCAAAATCAACCCACATGCATAGTAATTAAATTCAGTTCTCGACTGGATTAGTCGCATATGCGTAAGCTATGATAAAAAAGAGATGTGTCTTTATGTACCTTGAGTGACAAGTTCGAGACAAAGAGGGAGTTCACGTTGGAAAACTTGAATCTTGTTCCGTTCCACCTCTAAAGCTTGAATGTAATCTTGACATTTGCGCATTTTCTCACAGTGATTATGGCCGTGGATTATCATTTTTTTGGGATTGTAAGTGAGAATAGTTGTGTTTTGTATGAGAGTAGATTAATTGTTGTTGTTCAGGTTGAGGAAATGGGAAACGGAGATTAAATGGGAGGAAGAAAAGGGGGAGAGAGAGCATAGGGAGATCCGAATGAAAATTGAGAATAAAGGAATCTGTGTAGAATCATCAAATGGAATAAACTTGTTTGGAATGAGATAAACAAATGGCAAGAGTGAAAACAACCCGTTTTGGTACTGCAACGAATACTCCACTTATATATATATATTTAGGAAAAGGAAAGTGTTTTCCAAGTATTTTAAATCAAAAAAGTGGGAGCTAGCAACAAGAGTTTTAGGAGAAAACGAGATGTGGGGTGTAGAAAGGTCGTGGTCGTGGCGTCGCGTTACAACTGTGATTGTCATTTATTTATTTACTTGTTATGTTTATTAAATGTGATGAGTCTGTCTTCCAATTGCGTTTGAGTAACTCACTCAATTACTTCTTCTTTCGGACAGCCTAATCAGACATTAGGTTTAGCAACATGCTTATCACAGATTTCAGGCTTAGCAAGTAAAAATGACTTGCACCCCATAACAAATGTCTAAATGTCATGAATCAAACCTTTTTGTTACTAATCCATATTAATTCACAACATTTTTATTAATTCTTTATTACCAATAAATTCATACATTTTTGTTTAATAGTATATATTTATATACTCACCATATAAAAATAATTGTATGAACCCACATATTTCTTTTCTCATCTCACTAATTCATTTGTTTACTTCTTCATCTTTCTCTTTAAATTTTATTTTGTCCAATTTAAAACGTTCATAACTTAAAATAAGAAAATAAAAAAAATAAATAAAAATTATGGACGACTATATTTTTTCGAGATATATAAATAGAGACCACTATTAACTATGTTTGAATTATTATTTTGAGACCTATAAAAATTACTAACGACTTTATTTGCACCTTAATAAATTGTAAGATGAGTTTTTAAAGTGCAATTTTGTTATATTTGGTCAATAATTAAACTAGCAACATGATATGATAATCATATAGGGTAACATGGTTGAGCATCATACGTAGATATCGGGTAATGGGTATGGTTACCAGACATTGTTTACGGGTATCAGACATCAAACACGGGTACCGTGCATTGGATACGGGTGACGGACATCGGATACGGATACTGAGCAATGAGTACAGTTACCGGACATTGCTTACGGACACCGAACATCAAACACGGGTGACGGACATTGGATACAGATACCGAGCATCAGATTCGAATATCGAACTTGACATCGGACACATATACCAGGCAATGGTTACGTTTATCGTACATCGGACACGGAGAACGGACATCGAACACGAGTATCGAGCATCAAATTCGGGTTTCAGGTATTTTTTAATATAAATGATTATTTTTACATATTCAAGAATTTAATAGTGTTTAAAAGTTAAAATTTATAACATTGTATTTTTAGAATTATTTTACAATTGATTAAGATTTGAATAAAGTTGAAAGTGATTTTTATACATATTAAAATAATAATTCAAACATAGTTGAAGTGCTCTCTATTTATAGATCTCTAAAATATAAAATTGTTAATGATTTTTATTTATTTACATTTTTATTTTTCAAGTTATAAACATTTTGAAGTGGACAAAATTAAAAGTTAAAAATAAGAAAAATGACAGATGGGAAGGTGACATGTGGCAATAGGAAGGAGAAGGCTTGAAATTGTTTATTGTACTTTAAGGGGCAATTTTGTACATTCAACACTAAAATTATAGTGATTTGATGAAATAAATTTTACTCAAAGAAAAATATAAGCAATAGAGTCATATTGTACAATTTGGCATCTCTCCCCTTTTTATCAATCTTCCGCTCACAACCATCTCATGTTTTCGAATCTAACTTTGAATAAATTTCTTGTTAAAACGTTTCACCTTCATATAAGTGGGAGTGAGAATGTGGATAAAGCGTAGAAAATAAAATGTATATTAATTTTTTGGATCGTAAATCATTGTAAACTCCGTAAGTTGATATAATCAGGCTCCAGTCAATGTGCAAATGTTAATTTTATCATGTGACGTTTAAGTAAGATATAGTCGCTTTGATTATAATATAATTGTATTATATGTTACAATTTTTATTATATTAAAATCAATTAGTGAATAACTATATTTATTTTAGGTGTGCGTACAAAAATACATAAACAAAATAGAGCATATCCTAAAGTTAAACCTTGAACTTAAGTGGGCTGTCCTAGACTATTACTATTAGCACACAGAACATCTAAACCAGGAGGAACCAAACCACACATTGAACCGAGGTTTTGACCTTTGATTTAGGCAGCCTTACCAAATAATCAATTACTTAGGAGAAAAGCAAGCATGGGCTGGTGGTTTCATTTCATACTTGCGTTATATTTTGGGCTGTGTGATCGAGCATTTAAATGTCCCCATTGAACTCGATGAACATTGATTTGGCCTAAAATATACGCTAAAGACCTATATTTCATTTCATTTCAAACACAATGTTATCAAAATTTCCATTCAAATATTATGACAATCAGTCCCTTTTAAACTGGTCATGACTCATGAGATGATTCTTATTCGATCTGCCAAGCGACGTTAAGGCATTCAATTCAGCTGGGATATAGATAAGATCAACACAGCACCAAACCCTTTTTCTCTTCCTCTATCTATGTACACCCAATGTGGAGTAGTAGACTAGAATGTACATTCTCCATCAATGAGATACGGTTTACTAAGAAAAGATGGACAAATACTAAAATTATACATTACAATGTACGTTCATATAGGTTTGTGTTTTAGTAAACATAAAATTATTTTCTTTCTACCATCCAATCTTGTTATTCATATTTTTTCAGTTAAAACAACAACAATAAAACAATCAAGTAAAAATAATTAGAGCGATTGGATAATGCAGTATCAAATAACATTGATATCCAAATGACGATTCTACAACCCAAATCGTAGTATTTTGGAAGAACTACAACTGTGCAATTCGAATCAATTCACAAATTCAGTCATCTTCAGGCCAAAATGCACGTTTACGTACAAAATCCACTCCAACAGCCTGGAGCGGTTTGATGATTTTCGAAAAAGAATTATTTTAAATATTATTGTAAACGGTTTGACATAAAATAAAACTATGTTCTCTTCACCTTAAAATCACTTCAGTTCTGTTCATTTCAACTATACGTAGTTATAATTTATATTCTACTTTAAATCAATTTAGTTCAATGCAGTAAATTTCAATTGAAGATAACATAGCCTAACAATATGTATAATTGTTAGATCACTATTTTTCATTTGACATGCTTGTTCTTCGAGCATACGTAATTAATGTAAATCGAGGGGCAAATAAATAAAATAAAGAATAATGTATTTTTTTAACTGAAAAATTATTAGTTCAGTTCAATTCAGCTCTGTTTAATTATATTTTATATTTTAATTTAATTTAATTTAATAAATTCCAGTTGAACCACGGATGAAGTGGTTAGGGTGAAAGGTGTAATTTCCACATAGCTTCCTGGCATGTTTATCTTGCTTATTTATCTGTCTAGAAGGATCGACAAAGACCAGGTTTATTAGTATTATTATCTTTGTAGACTTTGTGGGAATGGAGGAATATACGGTAAGAATCACGAGGAAGAATCTTGTTTGTTCCAAGAGCGTGGACTTCAGACGCTCTAAGAGCGCCGCGTAAGATTAGGTGTTGTCATTAAATGGACCAGCTTTCAATATTTTGACGTTGGCTTTTCAAAATTCTCAAGGGCCAACCTAGTCATCACCCATCTGTCCGTACTCTCTTGTCTCATACGTGTCTTCCACGCACCAATCACGGTACGACACTACGCTACGCTATTGGATCATCCATATCTAGTATCCTTCAAGACTCGAATATTCTTCCAGCTTTCTACCCATACAGCTCTTTATTATTACTAATGAGTCCGTATTACAAGAGAGATATTTATATTTTGCAGAGTTTCGAAATTAGTTTTTAAATGTTAAAACTAAACAATTATACGTTATTTTCGGCTTGACTTCTTAAGGTTTTTTATGGATTTTTTTAACTCGGATTCGTTAGAAACAGACCAAGTAAAAACTAGATAATATAATGTAAAATTAATATTATGTAAAAAGTAGATAATTTATTTCATAAACTAGACAATACATGGTAAAAGCTATTTATATAAACAAGTAATAAAACTAATCAATTCATTTATAAAATTAGACAATTAATTACAAAATTGTACAATATATTTTAAAAATTAGTGACTAATTTTCTATTGATTGCTTTCATTTCTTCAAAGTATTCTTCTCCAAATCATTCAATCCACCATCTCCAATCCACCATCTCCAAAGATCTTCTTCAGCAATAGGTTATTTAGATTCTCTCTTTTTAGTCAGTAGCTTTCTTTGCTTCTTTTTTCAACTTACAAAAAAAATTGAAGAATAAGTACTAAAAACTAGACAATTCAACACAACTGCACAACATAAAAATATAACATGACAACTAGATCACAAATATTGCTAAAAAACTATATCACATGTGGTAAAAGTTAAGCATAAGGTAATTATGTAAAAACTAGACAATACATGTTAAAAACTAAACGATTTCACATAAAATAAAATCTAAAAATTCAAACAAACAACAATTTCCCGAAGAAACATATACAATGTACATGGCCACATAGCAAATCGAAAACAGACAAAAAATAAATTATGTATGTTAAAAACTAGATAATTTCACAAAAAAAAATGGCAAAACATTAGAAAGTAGAAAATTGATATTTAGGGTTTGTTGCTGATGAAACGAGATACAGGGAAATGGAAAAAATAATGGGATTACAGGCTTTTATACTAGAACCCGATCGAAAACCGCCAGTGATCTGGATCCGAATTAAAAAAACCTGCCCGTAAAATAGGATCCGCAAAAATGACAAAAGATAAAAGTAGATGATTTTATGTTTAATATGATGGACTTTTTGGACTCTTACTAATGAGGAGGACTTCTACAAAATTTAGTAATTAATAATGTTATTGTTGCTAAAATAATTTTTTTAAAGATATATAAATAAATATATATTTTTCATAGCTTTTGCAAGCATAATCGAATATAATGGTAACAAAACAAGTGAAGTTAGATCTACATTCAACTCGAATACTATATCCAATAAGTCAAGTTGGATCAAGTAAAAAATTGATTATGTACTTGCTTTTGAATTATATTGACTAGTCTGTATTGCCACAATGAAGAAATAACCTAGATTCGCAATGAAAATGTAATGAATATGTAAGGTGATAATCCTATAGACGATTTATCATTGAAAGGAGATAGCTACCTAACTCCTCTCACTCGCTCCTAATAAAACTTTATCTTCTTTAACTGTAATTTTTTGAACTGAATTAAATTATAATATAACATATAACTATGTAAAGTAGCACTAAAATAAATTCAATGAGTTTTCAGTTAAAAATGACATTAACTAACTCACATAATTCTACGAAAATGTTACCACCAGTATATATGATCAAGGAATCTCAAGCCATAAACCCAAATATCCTCCCATAAATCTATGTTATGGCCATCCCAGTTAACCGCCAACTAGTGATTTTAAGAGATCATGACTAATAACATGTGTTTATGGAACCAACTACTAGAACTAGAGTGGCCTACCAAATAGTTTGGATAATACTTGTACAATCTTATCCATAGAGAATTATCGTCCCCTAACTCTCCTAATTCCCAATCTCTCATATAGTTCGAAGTAATCAGTTCATATAGAGTTAGTATGATCAAATACATTATATGTGAAGTTTCATAAAATACATTGCACATATATTGGGACTACCTATGATTAATTGGATGATAATAATATTATATGCATGTTAAATGGACCATTGATACAAATTTTAGCATGGCAAATAATATAGTAAAATAATTATCCAGATATGATTAATTGGACGGTAATAGTATTTTTCGGATATAAATTTTAACAAAAAATGAAAAGAATCTGATAAATAATAATTACGGGTAAGAGAGATAGTATTTAAAGTAGAAAATATATTTTTGAGTTAAAAATATTAAGTTGATACTAATTAAAATGTGAATAAGGGAGGAATAAAACTGAGGGAGTATTTGTTTGTTCCCTCTCAAAATTGAACTAAGATGTGCCAATTTGGGGTTTAGGGTTTATCAGACGAGATATCAATTCCGCAGGCCAAGGTGAGTTCTTTTGAACCCCATTTCATATGCAGCTACTCATTCAGTAATTTGCACTCATGTTGAATTCAATTCATAGAGCTTTGATTCCATGGAACTTACCTGTTAACAGAACTGCAAATCCAGTCCATTATACTCCATGCCATTTTCAGCAACACCATTTTTCTTCAGCCATTCCACAACCCATTTCAATTCCAACAAATCAAGATTCCTTTTCAGTGGACTACCTGGTGAAAACATTTGGGTTTTCCAAAGAAAAGGCCTCTAGTGCATCCAACTACTTGAAAGCTAGTACCACAAGAAATGCAGAGTCAGTTAAAGTATTCTTGGAGAATCAGGGTTTGACACGCGAGCAAATCGGCGCCGTAGTTAGATTCTTTCCGACGATATTGAAATGTGATCCCGCAAAGAATTTGTTGCCCAAGGTGGAATATTTCAGGTCCTTGGGCATTCCTCAGAGTGAGGTGAATGGGATACTTTTAACAGCACCTGCTATATTTGGGAGAAGTTTATCGGAGCAGATAATACCGACTTTCAGTTACATAAAGGAATTGTTCGAATCGAGTGGGACTCGTATCAGCTTCACACACCGTCTGGGTGGAATTTTGAATTGTGACCTTGAGTCTCAGTTAATTCCTAATGTTGAGACTTTAAGAGATGCTGGAGTGCCGGATTCAAGGATTATTTTCCTGTTGCAAAAGCAGCCGAAAGCACTTAATGTGGATAGTGAAAAGTTTGGGAAGGTTGTGGAGGAAGTTAAGACAATGAATATATGTCCGTCTAAGATTAAGTTTATTCAAGCAGTGCATGCAATAAGGTCTATGACAAAATCAACTTGGGAGACGAAGGTGGCTGCTTACAAGAGGTGGGGATGGTCAGACGATGATGTTATCTTGGCGTTTCAAAAGGATCCTTACTGCATGAGGCTGTCGACGGATAAGATAACTAGGTGTATGGATTATATTGTCAATGAGATGGGGCTTACTTCTTCTTTTCTGTTGAAGAATCCAATTATTCTTTCGTTCAGTTTGGATAAGAGGATTAAGCCTAGATGCAGAGTTTATAAGGTTTTAGTGGAGAATGGTCTGATCAAGGAAGGTTCTTACCTACCTTACATATTTAATGTTCCAGAAGATAGATTCTTGAAGCGATTTGTGTACAAATATGGAACACAAGCGCCTATACTTTTGCAGCTTTATCATGAAAAAATGGATGTTTCTGAGAGTTCAGTTCCATAGATGTTGCATGTGTTGTTCATTGATTTAGAATGTTCAAGCTTTATGTGTAATGTTAGTTCTTTGTACTTTGGGAATTATCTTGGTCTCAAACTTTCACTCTCCTTCTTTGGATGAATGTATAAGTATGACTGCATTTTCCAATATATGAGTAGAGAGTTCCCTTGGCAGGATTTCTTTTCTACTTCTCTCCAATATATTTGTTCAGTATCGATTTATTTGTTGTACATCAAGATTGATTGTTAGTTTTGCATTATGAACATATGATTATGGCTTCTTCTCTATTACACTAGTGGGGCATGGGAATTTCACGTTAGAATGCTCTATTATACTATGAATACCTTATTCCTTCTGAAAATTCCTTTGGATATCGGAACCTAATTTCTAGTTTGATCTCTTAGCTTGAGTCAGTTGAAGGTTTTGCTCAAGTTCCTCTCATATGGATTAAGCACATGTGTGTAGTTTTTGATAGTTGGAACCTGACACGTGCTGCCATTCCTGACTGTTTGCTCCTTTATCTTTCTTTCTTTTTTAATAAAATTTTCTCCTGTTTTGTTGTGGGTGCTGGCCATTGCCTGCCTATACTTGTTCTCGCGAGCAGACCTGTCTGTTCATTGCTTCAAGGGAATCAGGAATCTCGTGCTTACTCTCAAGCCAGTTTGAGTTACTATATGCTAAGTTGCTAATTCAGTAGTTGTGAAGAGAGCACCATGCGAGAGGTGCTTCCCTTGATTGGACTCCGCACATTATGAACAGCAAATGCTTGGTATATCTTCTTATCTTTGTTGTTACTGAGTATAGAGTTATTGGGTTCATGTGAGAATCTGTGTTGACTAAGTTTTTAAATAGTTGTTGGTTTTGTTGCTGTTCATGCTCCATTAGACATTCATCACTGCTTTCCTTTTCAGTGTATGATCATGAAGAATTGATGCTCTGCCATACTTTTATATAACTGACCAGAATATGCTCTGGAACTGCAAACGTGGTACTTGGTTCTGGACTTCTGGCCATTGCCTGTCTATATAACTGACCAGAATATGCTCTGCTTTCCTTTTTTTGTTTTGTTTTTCACTGTTTTGCTGTGGGTTCTGGCCATTGCCTGTCTATACTTTCTTGCTGACAGACCTCGTATTCTACTTCTGTGTTCAATATTTCTTCTCATTCATTTGCTTGTTAGTTGTTACAGTAACGAAGTGGAGTATTTAAAGTATATAAAAAAGCTGCCTTTCTCTCAGTTGGGAGCAATGCATTATGTGAAGAGATAATTGCATCAGTAGTCAGTACTGCATTAAGCTTCCTAGATTTTAAACTTGAGAGATGTTATTGATGATGTTCCATTATTCAGTAACTTTCAATATGTTCCCCAATCAATATTCTGAATGAACATCCATAGTACAAATTGGCTACAGCTGCTACACCACTAAAGCCCGAAAAGTTGCACAAATCTGAAGGAAGATAAATGGAGGCCCACTGAGTCGTTGTAAGTCAATGACATAGAACTCCGTGCTTGTTTTGTAGAGCTGAAAGATCGATCAGGTATCAGATTTATACAACCTAGCCTCATAATAGGTACATGTAGTACATAAGCTCAGGTAGTTTAATACATACAGTATTCTAATTGGAGTAGAAGCAAAAATGCTCAACTAGTGTCCATTTGTGACTAACCTGAATTTCAAACTTGATAGCATCAGCCTTTCTGCTGTGAGTTTCTGTGGTGGAAGGAGGTTGCCACAAGCATTTCATATTATAGAGTCCTATTTTTTTCCATTTCACATTCAAGCTACGGAAAACCCATAGAACCCTCAACATCAGTTGATACGCAGGCACCTGAGACTGAACATGTAACTGAACACAGCTCGAAACTTGTCACAACAGAAAGAAAGAGAAAATGTATTGCAGTTCATACATAAGCAAGAGAACAGTATCTTATGTATAAGAGTTTACCTTGAAGCCAGCAGTCCATTTATTTTTGCCTGAAGGAATTGGACATAAATAGGCCTCGTGGTGATTTAAGCATTCCTGTATCCATGAAGGCGATAAGTTTCTCATTTCATGTCCGTTTTAAACAGTGATTTTTTGTACCTCTAATATTTGAACGAGTTTTTACTTGCATTTTCTTTTGCATATTTTCCAGGTGATTGGATCGCAATATACAGAGGAAGATGCATCTGAAACCACGGGTGACGAGCTATTTCAGGAATTGTTATCCGCTGTACAGGATCAACGACTAGTATTCTTGAGATCAGATCTCGTGCACTTTCAGATGCACCTTTTGGCATGGCATAGACTCCATTCTGTTGGTAAAAAATACTTTAAAGAAAGTTACCAAAACTGAAAGTTAAGTTCAATGAAAGACTTGCAATTCCTGAACGTTCAGTTACACCTTTATTTTGGTATGCAGGCTGGGATGTTTACTGTCGGAAACAAAAGGAAGCCTCCGGAACAGAAGTGCGTATAATATGACACCGCAGCTCCAGACATCTACTTCTGGTCCAGCATATAGCTTCCCTTCGATGAGCTTATGTAACAGAAATGTCACTCGAACTGGAAAGATATAGAGATAAGTAAATAAATATATTCGGCTACATGAGGGGCAAACCTCTGGTGCAGCATAATTCAAGCTTCCACATGAAGTTTTCATGAAGTGTCCATCACGTGTGATATTCGCAAAACCAAAATCTGCGATTTTGAGATTATGGTCGGAATCCAAGAGTATATTCTCTGGCTTAATGTCACGGTGCACTACATTGTGCCTATGGCAATATTCAACTCCTGAAATGATCTGTTCTAACATCAGGACTACAACAATGTCGTGCATCCTTGTACCAGAATAGCTTGTTATAGAAAGAAGCCTAATTCTTAGCTCTCTAAGCCAATCTGAGATTAGCTATGCATTTGAAGTTTAGTTTGAGGAAACCGACCTGAAAATATAAAAGCCTTCGTAATTTACCTGCTGAAAGAAATGGCGAGCCACATCTTCATGTAGTATATTTGCAGCAAGATGATTGAACAAGTCTCCCGAACTCATAAATTCCATGACCATATAAATATGTGATGGTGTATCTATGACCTCGGACAGGCTAACTAAACGAGGATGACAGAGTTGTCGCATTATGTCGATTTCTCTTCTCACTGAAACATAAAGCATCGTCGAAATGAGGTGAAGTAACCAAGTAAAGGTGTTGACATGACTCGATGAAAGCGTAAGATCATATGAAAGATCAAGGATCTCAAGAACACAACATAACAGCTACCGATTGCTGAGACTGAAATAATCATCATGTTCCTAACAACTTGTTCCAGGTTTCAAATCTTATACCTTGTTTGACATGTACTTTCTGGCGATCTAGGATCTTAATTGCGACTTCAATTCCTGTGAGAGTATGAACAGCTAATTTCACTTCAGCAAAAGATCCTGTTCCAAGACTCTTGCCAAACTTGTACCCAGACAAAACATGTTGGCCCTTAGCACTTCCATCCATCTTTTCACTGCAAGAACGAATCGAGAATTCAGGAAACAGCGAAAAGTTCATAGAGATGAGAACCTACTTGAACTGTATCTGCTTCTATTTCAACAGACATACATAAACCTACCAGTTTGAGAGAGCAAAAAAAGAGTGAGAAGAAACAGAGTATAGAAATTAACGATCTTTTTGGTCTATTATGTTTGTGAAAGAACCAAGCATAAAACATAAAAACCTCAACATAGTTTTAAACGTGAATCCATAACTAGTAATTTCCCAGAAATTTACCAATGGGGTTTATATAAGATTACCCGATATATAAGGGCCAATTTGCAAGAAGAAAAGTTAAAAAACTATTGGCAAATTATGTCCAGAGATTTAAGATTTTTTCACTTTGCAACCATAAATTTAGCAATGACAATTTTGGTCTGATATGGATTTTAAGATGCATACATTTAGGAAAGCCATGAAAATGGCATGGGACTTGTATTTCATATATGGAGGTTGAACATAATCACCATTATTTAAAGTTCATAATAAAAAATGACATGGAAAGATAAATAAACAAATCCTCCTATTACACATATAACCATAGTGCAAAAGACTCAAATTCATTCACTACTAGTTGGTATAATTGGCAACTGAAGCATGAGGTTCACCAGCCTTAGCAGCTGCAGACGCCTCGACCGTGGGACTCGGTGCCACTGGTTTGACCACAAGCTCAGCTGGAAGGTCCTTGATCCCCTTCAAGTAAAATGTGTAGAAAATCTTGAATGGGAACACGATCTGATTCAACTTAACCGTCCCAGAAACGCCCTCGAAAGCTCCTGTGCCGCCAGTCACGGTCAGGTATGTGTCCTCGTAGGTCAAGTATGCGCCCTGGACTGAAATGTGACCGTGATCACCAAAGTAGAAACTGTAAATCGCCTCGTATCTGTCCCCTTTCTTCTCAGGAACGTTCTGGATTAGTACGGTGATACCAGCTGTGATGCCTAGTCTTGTTTTTAGGTCACCTGAGTAAAGCTTGTTGGTGAATGGAACGAGGTCGCCTAGGGAGTGAACCTCTTTCTTGCTAAGTGGGAGGTAAGCTGGGCTTCCACGATCACGTTCGTTGATCTCGTACACGTAAAGTTCTTGAACCTTAGCTGTAGAGAATGATGCAGAGACGTTCAGTTATGCAGGAAAATTGAGCTCAAAAAAGTCATTGAAGACACTAAAATTGCAACTCCTCCTTCAAATAAGTTAGCTAGAAGTTGAAGGACAGCAGTAGCAAACACCCAAGTATTGATTATTGATCTTGATACTTCCATTTCAACTAATGTACCATGTTACGTGTTATATTGTACAACACCTTAATACCATCAAAATGTACACTAAGTACGGCCAAAAAATAGAAGTTCATTTATATACATACTACAAAAAAATCGCCCATTGACGTTGTCGATAAGAAGGTGATCTCCCCATCATGGTTGCCTAAACGGAAATTTACTTGTAGATTTCATCGATATACCAAATAAGTAATTGATACACATCGACACCATTTCAAGTCCCCTCGAACCCATACGAGCTAGGGGCACTAGTCAAATAATGAGAGACCCCCACTTCAGTAACTTCCAATAGCACGGCCTTGTAGAAAATTAGATCCGAGCACCTTGGAACCCCTACACATGAATACACATGAATGTGGTCTCATGTATGGGCCCCAAGGTTCATCCAATGCCGAATGCAAGACCAGCTGCACTCACCAGACACATCCCAACAACTCCCACTTGGGAGTTGGGATGTATCTGGTGGATGCAACTCGACTTGCCCTTAGCATCTAACTTTCCATGTCCAAGGTTTGAACAAACCGGTCCTTACAACATCAAGCCAAGGGAAGTTCTAGGCACATCAAGCCTTCTACCACTTGCAAATGAGTACTACACATCATTGACCATCACAGATGGAGATTTCACAAACAACATTGAAACACTTTACTCAATTAATTGTATTCTTGTCTTGTTTTAACTAAAGTAGGAAATTGTATATCAAGTGGGTATTGGTAGATAATGTGGTGGGGTTGGACACATCAAGGGTGTTTTGGAACAGAGGAAAATAAAAATGTAACCCAGTTTTTATGACTCATGAAATTCTTCAAATGCATATTGTAGCAAAGAATAAACCGAAACGATTGTTGGTTAATGGAATCCATAAGATCAAGTAAGTAAAGTATAAATCTTTAAGAAAAATACTACTACTAAAAGTTGAAGTTACCTGCAGGTGTGGATGATTTGAAAGGCCAGAAGAAAGATTTTGTGGTGAGAGTTCTTGATGATCTTGAAGTGCTACAGATCTTCTGGTTCGTTGAAATCTTGAGATCTTTCGCGAAACGAACGCTGGAGAAACTGGATCCAAGTAGTCTTCCATCTTTTCTTGATGATTGAAAAGCAGAAGCAGCAGCAACTGGTTTCAGAGCATTCATTTTGCAAGCCATCTTTCTAACTAGTGCTGAATTTGCTGTATGTGATGGAAGTGGAACTATATAGGTCTATATGTTAGTAGTTTTAACTGCTGATCACCAGGAAATGATAGATCATAGATGTATTAATATATACTAGTAGGTACACTTTGAAATGAATATTCTAAGTTGAAGATTTATAGACCATTTTGCATACTATTTAACATATGTTAAAATCGAGTTATACAGTGAATTGTTTTTGTCATCCAACAAAATAACTATAATAAATCGTGTACACACATAAGATTGAGTTATCATTCGTGTATTAGTGATATGTATATACTCGATTAATTAAAGTTATATCTCAAACAGTCTACCTAACGTTATAATCACTGATAAATTAATCCAGGTCCAGGAAACTGAGTGGAAGAAGGTGGTTGTCAAGTATCAACTTTAAGCTCATCTGGTCCTCCACAAAGTTTGAGTGGGGATTTCTATATCAGGCTGCTTTTGGGTAATCAACATGGTTTAGTTTGGTAAGAATAGTTCCACATGGTACATGTGATCAATATTATGTTTCCATTATATTCTTCAACGGATCACAATGTTCATATGCTAACGAAAATTAAATTCGTGCAAAAGGTGCGTGTTTGGCACTTTGACTTGTTATTATAGTATGAATATGAGCACCAACTTCGGCATATGGCCTCTCCTACACTGCTAGCTTATAGGAGTACTGCATATTTAAAAGTTTTAGATTGAAATGTAATATTATAATCGAAACATTATTAAATGAAAGCTTCCAATGTGAAAATTAGAGTACGATAATGCAAATTTTGACTAGTTTATGTTAGGACTATAGGTAATGCAGCTTTTGTGTTTTCGGTCCTTTTATCTCTAAGATTTAGCTCACGTAATATTTCTAATCTTTAATGAGGTTTATGTGAGATTGTCGTAAATTTCTAACATATAGTCAAAATTTATATGAGGTTCATTAAATCTATGTGAGATCATGTGAGGTTTAATGAGGTTTTACCTATATAAGCTCATTAAACCTATGTTAGAAATTTACCTATAGTTCATTAGACCTATGTTAAATTACCTAGTTTATGAGGTTCATTAAAGCAATGTGAGATTAGAAATTTCTAACATAATCTTTAATGAGCTTCTAAGTGTTTTTCAACTTGACCGTCCATGCATTTAAATTAATTATGTGAGATTATGTCTGCTTGTACGCACCTCTTGCTAGTTGCTTTCAAGATTTAGTGACTATTTAATATAAAATTTAAATTAAATTATTTAAATTCAATTTAAAATTTTTATATACTTTAAATAAAAATATAACAAAATTGAATTGCAATTCATTAAACACACTTAGGATAATTTAACTTTATATGGATTTTGGGTATTCAGTTTCAAATCAACTTCGCGTGAATTATATAAAACTCAACAATCAGCTGCAAAAGGACAATCATTACTCATTTGGTTGATTTGGTTACGTGTGTACAGAATACATCTTATCAATATTATACAACCTTCCGTCCATTAATAATAAACAATTTAATTTTAAATATTCTAAAAGAAATATATACAATATATAATAAATTATATATAAATATTAGTTTAAAATATATAATATAATAAATATCTTATTATCCTGTTAAAATGTCATTACATTTTTAAAAATATCGTTTCACTTTTAAAATTAATTCATCATTTTTTCTATAATAAAAATAAGTCTTTAATTATCATACATGTTAAAGTGTTATTTCTACTTGTTAAAGGGTCGTTCACTATTGCACTTTATTAAATACTTCTTCTCTATTTTCCAGCAACCGGCTACTAAAAAAATATTATTTTAAATTTTATTCACTCACAACCTCACACCATACACAACACTCTTTCAGAGTATTTACAGATGCAGTCCAAAATATATTTTCTAAAGGAATTGAAATTACTTTAGAACATGGTGAATATGATTATTCTAGGTGAACGTTGTGGTTGTTGATTGGGTTAAGGCAAAGAAACCAATCTAAAATTGTTTAGATGATGTCAATTGTTTTTGGGTAGTCTTGGACTTTTAATTTTTAGGTGGATATTGTACCTATTAATAATACTCAAGGCATTTCATGACTACATATTTCATTTTTGCACATATGTATTTGTATTTCGTTGTTCTTTTTAAGATATTATATATTTACGAATATATTTATCTAGCATAACTCCTTAAACTACTAAATGATGGAGACACCTCACACCTAATAAGAAATAGTAAAAGGTCTACATTTACATATAAATTATTCATTTTAAATTGGTCTAACCTAACTCACCCAACAAATAAAATGAAGAGATTCTTTCAATTATGAATTGGTAATATTCAAAATTCCGCTACTTTATAAATTATAACTTGTGAGCACAAATATGTATATTTTTTTTGCATTTACCGATCCAAGACACTAAGGTATTATGAAATATAATATGCGAGTTCGTACGTGACCTAAATTCAATTAATTTTATAAAATTTATAGGCACCGCGCTTAGCGCTGTATCATTTCTAGTATTTAATATAATCCTAGACTAGTTAGAATTAAATTAGTATAATCTTAGACTAGTTAAAGTTAAGTTAGAATTCCTATCTCTTTAGAATAGAGTAGTGTATTTGTATATATATAGGTTTTGGTCATTGAATATAATCACGGAAGATATTCTTTTATAAATGAGTTTGAGATAAAAGAATATGTATGAGTCTAATAATTTGTTGTTAAAAATAAATTGTATTGTAGATTATTTTAATAAAAAGTTATTTTTCATTGATGAAATGTCTAAATTAAAAAATTGTCCCAATTTTAGTATAGAGTAAGTATAAAAGTGATGCCAATTCCATGCCTCTTAATATCTTACCAGAAATATAACTGTTACATTTATTGCTCGGATAAGTATGAGCAGTATAGTTGGTATAGGTCACAACTCACAAATCCACACAACGCACGTGCTATCCTTTCGCTAATATCCATTTTAAAATGATGGGACATAACATTCGAGTATATACACGTATTAGGGTCTGATTGGCATGCGGCTTAAATGTCTGAATAGTGATCGAAAATGTAGTGAGATTGTTAAAATTGTGTTTGGTATATAATTATTATTGGATAGGGTATTATAGGTTTGTTATATATATGGAGAAAAATGTTGCTAATGTAGAGCAATTTCAATCTTCGACATTTAAATGCCATAACAAACACAAAATCCCCGAGTAGCATTCTAATGGACATTTGGATGCTACTCCAATCAGCCCCTTAATGATTTTGGTCGAATATTGTTACTAATTTATGTGTTAAACGCATTTTATTACCAACACTATTATTATTTTAATTATTTTAGTGTAGATAAACTCAAAACTATAAGAAGACATCCGCATCACCTATAGAAAAATAGCAACATTGGAGCATGCTTTTGGGGAAAATAACAATTACCTACATAGTACTACTGTCTGTGTTTGATTAAACTATATCTATTTATTTTGTGGATTTTCTATAGAATATTCTTTAGCAGATAAATTTTTTTTTCGAAACGGTTAAAGGGTGGTTCGAACCACCAACCTATTGATTAGAGGTGAACATAATACTAATAGAGATGTGCTTCCTTGTCATTCAGATTATAAAATAAAAGGGTGGATGAAGTAATAGAAAGAAAAAATATGAGATACAGATTATAAAATAAAACGTAAAATGACTTCTGGCCTTCTGTATTTATTAAGAAGAGTCAAACTACAGATTAGCATGATTGGAGTACATAATTAATCACTACAATCCAAATTTGAGTTAGTTGACACTTGACAGGATTAGTTGGAAATTTTCAATATCCGGCTCATATTTATTGTCTCGAGATCTCCAATCATAGATCAGGAAATACTATATGCACATCTTGAACATTATTGTTATACACCGGGTCTCACCTAACAATAGCGTAGAAGTGAAGTATTATGTAGCTAACACTCACTATCATGATAAATTTGGGGATTCTTTATTCAAACTCGTAAGAAATCTAGCCTAAACCTGTAAACCAGACAATATAATCCAGCGAAATATATATGACCCGCTCATTAGAAAGTAGGTTATGCCAGTTCAAAAGGATCGCATCGTAAAAGTACTAATGTACACAATGTACAATACCTACACATGCAAGAACAGAGTGAATCCTGCGATTTCATTAATAGGCTGGCAATGGACTGAATTCCTCTGATCAAAGAGTTCTGGATTAAGATCTTGTGGATGAATGGCATAAAGATACAAAATATCCAGAAGTAGAATGTAAGCATGAAACCTGCATTTATCACCTTTCTTATACTACAGTAGTGTATACCAGTGTTTGGGAGCTTTCTGGAGCAAAAAGCAAGCAGCACAATTTAGTATGAATTCTCAATACTCCACTGAAGACTTTGCTATGCTTCAAGTCGAATCAGCCTGTGTGCAGGATAACCTGCAATGACTGTCTGCTCAACAGCAAGAATGCATGCATCATTGCTTATACCAGAGACCAGCTCCGAGGATCAATTGCTCTACTGATTCTTTCAGTATGTAGTCAAGATTTCAGCGCCAGTTTTTGTGATCAGGATTGTATGCTCAAACTGTGCTGCAGGACTGCCATCAGCTGTTAGGGTAGTCCAGTTATCTTCCCACGTTATGCATCGTGTTGTTCCAAGAGTAATAATTGGTTCTGCACCAAATAACATCACTAATTTAATTACCAGAGGTCCAAACAACATTTGTTTAAGAAAACAGAAAACATCATTGCCTAGATCAGCAACACATACACCCTGTGGATTACCAAGCAATCGCTCATACAGATGATATGTGTGAATGAAATTTTAGCCAAGAGGTGACTGTAGTATCACCACAAACATTTTCCCGCATTATAAAACTTTAGAGTGTGAAACGTTAAAAAACATCCACTGAAACCAAACATGCACTCATGATGGACTTCACAAATGAGTGCAAACATCAATTTATGTTGCGTTGCATCTCTGACATAAAATGTCACGCAATGTCATGAAATAAGAAAAGGTTGATGTCCATGTTTCGATGTCACGTCATTTCAATCACAAAATTTAAGGGAGGCTAGAGAATTAATTTAAAATGTACTGGGCAATACTCACCAATAGTAAAGGTTTGCCCTTCAACCATGTGGCCAGGCATGTCATTACCTACCATAAAGATCAATTTCATGATTCAACAAATAAGACAAACACTTGCATAAACGGAAAAGTATGGACTATGGAGTATACATTTATTGAAACAACAAACCAGAGAATGGTACAAGTGGCTCGTTAAAGAAGCTAAATGATTTCAAACTTTATAAGTTACAGTACCAAACATCTTCAGAGTGTTGCAATAAAAACAACTTTAGTTTTGTTTCATAAACCATTACTCACAGTTTGTCATTAACATGTGGTTTTGTGAAGAGCTTGTGCCAGTAGATGCAAAAACAAGAGGTTGGCAGATATGCTTAGGGAATGGAGGAGGGAAAAAAAGCTTCTTTTTTTTGGGGGGGAGGGGGGATGATCATGCTCCAAATGGAAACAGTTCCAGATTCATTTTCTGTCAGTCACTTACGATGGTGATGTATTAGAGGTTCTGAATGGAAGACAGTTCCAACACCATGCCCAACAAATCGATTATCTACTCCATAGCCAAATTTTTCTGCATGTTCACTGGGAAACAGACAAGATGTGAACTAAAAAAATCCAGAGTTCATCAAATTGGGGGTTGAGGGGAGGAGTATCAATCATTTATAAATTCATGTAAATTCAAATTATAATAATGAATTGCCTTTCTGCCCGGGGTGATGTATGTGACATACCTGATCCTCTTTCCAATTTTCCTGAATAACGCACCATCTTTGCAAACAGCAATGCCTTTGTACATGCATTCCTCTGTTACCTGCCATTGAATTTAATACATAACTCTAAATTCAAAGTAGCTGAAAATAAGTAACATAATGCATATGCAGACGCTCAATATTGGACAACTATGTCAATTCAAAATAAGCAAGTAAAAACTACCTTCACGAGCCTTTGCATTGAACTGCTAACATTTCCACACAAAAATGTTTTAGACGTATCTCCATGATAGCCCTGAAAGTGAGGACATAGCAGGAAGGCTCACCAATCAATTTAGGAAACTCAAGCATAATCATTCACTTGCTTAATCTCAACAAATATAGATAGCTGATGGAAAGTTTTTTATTTTTTGAAATGGCTAAAAGGTGACTCGAACCCCGACCTATTGGTTGGAGATTAAGCGTCTTACCAACTGAGTTGTGCTTCGTTGTCGTCAATAGCTGATGGAAAGTAAAACATAGTCTGTAGTTGTTACACGAAAGTGTTTAAAAACTGGTGATTCAGCAAATAGAAAAGCATTCTGACTTTTTTGATTGATAGTGAGTCTTATCAGACGAGTAACAGACAATAAAATCGCATACACAGGATATGAAATTTAAAGAGATTTTATAAGACCCCCAGGAAGAATGGTAACTCATCAAAACAGAACCCTTTTTTTAGGCCAATTGGGTCTGATCATGTTCAAACATCTTGTGAAGACTAACATACGGATGAAATGAAAAATATGATGAGCTCAGAAAAAGTTTAAAAGTAGAATAGAAAGTAATGATCCTGTTAACTGCACTGCCTTGACAAGCCAAATATTCTTCAAAGTTCAAAACTGGAGTCAGCCCCAAAGTTCGCCCAAAAATTAATTGAGATACAGTATTTTCAGTTCCATGCTTTGACAAAAATACAGTCACAACATAAGTAACAAAAAGATAGTAGATCGTACATGTGTGATGTGACAGAAAGGGGAAGCAATAGACAGTAAAATAAGACAAATTACTTACATTCAAGTAAACGGTCACGTCAATGTTAATTATATCTCCATCCTGCATACCAGAAGCTAAATGAATATCCTCAAAGCCATAAATCAATTTCAGCTGCCAGAGTTGCCAAGTATGTGACATACAAAACCTGTAATTGACGAGAATCAGGTATTCCATGGCACATACACTCATTAACTGATGTGCAAACACTCTTTGGGAAGCCTCCATAGCCTAAAGGTGACGGGTAAGCACCGGCATCAATGATCATTTGGTGCACAGCTATGTCTATTTCATTTGTCGTCACTGATGGCTGAGACAAAATTAAAAAAGAGATATGTAAATATCCATGAAGCATGAAATTTGCAATCATTTCCTACATGCAATATTGTTCAAGATGTAAGTTAATATTGAAGATGGTAAGGAGTCCTGGTCCTGCTGTTACAAAGAGCACGGGATATTGACATTATAACATTCTCTAGTGAAGAACTGATGTAGAGCGAGGAAGGAAGAGAGGAATTATTATTTTCAACTTGGGAAAATTTAGTTTAAAGGAGAAAGAAGAAATACTAACAGTAGCAACTGGCTGTTAAAATTGGGAATCACAGAATGAGGAGTTCGATCATATGAAACAGTATATGTTATTGAATACTTGAAAACAACATAAATAGAACTTATAGAAGAACAGTTTATATATATGTCTCATGTAAGAGCTAATATATATATATGGTATGAAAGACGGTCAGTCCTTAGACTTTATCAAACTCATAAAAAGGAACAACTGGGGTCGGGGGTGTGTCCTAAAAGACGTCCACGTCCGAATCAAAACAAGCTAATCTAGCTAACTTATCAGCGACTAAGTTCATTCCTCTATTCGACCAATGTAAGCGGCAGGTCCATGGTCGATGTAGCAATGCCTTGCACTCAAGGAAAAGTGATTGGAATTCCTGATCTTCGATGCATAAATGTTTCTCTTCCAAGACTAGTTGCGTAGCTTCTAGCGAATCTATTTCCACTTCGATGTGAGAGTATCTTCTTTCCCATTTAATTATACGTAATGGCAAATTATACAGCAAAACAATAATATATAGGCAAGAATACTGAATTCTCACCCTAACTAATGTCCCTGCAAAGTCCAGCACCTTTGCAGCAAGTTCACATGCAGCTCTCATACGAGCAATCCCTTCCAAATCATGAATTTGGTGTTCACTTGCAATCTCCGGTAATATTCTCGTACTGACATAAGGTGGCTTCGGAATATGATCAGGCACCGGGAGTCTCGGAGACACCTTTGCACGCCTCAAAGGAATCCTTCGTGTAGACGATGTTGCAGCTTGAAGCTCACGTTCCCTGGGTCAGTTACAAATTGTATCAATGGACAATGATAATGCTCAACATCACAATTGCATCATCCAGGCCACAATTATCACATACACCAAACCTTCTATATAGTGTGGTTATACAACTAGGCTTATATTTCCCAACTATCATTTATGTATCTGCTGAACAATTGTCATCCGGAATCAACCACGATAATAAGTTCTCCGTCTATGGTGGACAGAGTTTAGTGCAAGTAAATATCAACAAATATAGTTGCAGCAAATATCCAGTTCACTTACAATAATGATTCTATAACTTCCTAATGCCCGAAACAGACAATTCTCGAGTATACTAATTCATTCGTTCACTTCCAAAAACAGTGCCATCAACAAGTGAATGAATCAATTATAGCCGCATGGTCTACATAACCAGTTAAATACGAATTCTAGTTGAATTCACCAACAACCACAAAAATTCATTCAATACCTCCTTATTCTGATGGCTTCCTCCAAACCCGAAATCCTTTTCGAATAAACAACAAAGTGCCTCCTAATTCCTGAACCTTCGCAAATTAGAAAGTAATCAACGATATTAGAGCCAAAATCACAACAAAGAACATGTAGCAACGCCAATGAGTTCCTTTACAGGAATGAAAGACAGTGTTCTTTGGAAAAAAAATCAACTGTCACAGAAGCAAAAACACAAACAGGTGGTGGACATGGAAGAAAGAGAGAGTCACGCACCAGAAATGGTAGATGTCAGTTGGGATCCAATGGAAGTAGACGAAGAACTCGAAAGCCTATCAGTTCTAGTACGAAGAGAAGATGAAAGCTGAAGAGAAGCAGCTGCTCCACCTAGTGAGAGTGAGCTCATTTTGGGAAGAAGCTCTGTTGGTGTTTGTTTGATGAAGAGAAGAGAGGATAAACCCAGAGATATTTGGGAATTTTCTCAACCTGCTCGATATTTGGAGTAAAATGCAAAACTACCCCAAATTTTGTTGGAAATGTGCACGAACGGAACAATGCATTAGTTCTCTCTAAGCCGCCCCCTCCTCCTATTCGGGTCGAGTTCGGATACTTAAACCATCACAATAAGTAATCGAGCGTATCGGAATAGTTTGTCTATGCAATATAGTGTGGAATGTTGCTTATTGAATTGAGTAAGACTCTACTTGATTACCGTCGATTAGGCTCGTTTCAATTCGAAGTTCCCCCGAACATGATTTTAGCTATTTATAGTGTGCTTTTCTTATGGATTCTCATTTGACAAGAAGTTGGTGCATGAGTTGATTCAATTCCTCCCCCTTTTGTTCTAAGACTGACACTTTGGAGCCGTCTCTCTCCCAAGTCCAGGCTGCTCAAAGTTCCACATTTTTGTGGATCCAGTTGTGTGTTTTGTGGTGTTGTTGTCCACTTGTCCTCTTCTCCAACAAGTTTACTTAAGATCTTAACCAACTAACCAAGGTTAAAACAATATATGGGGTGCATATACATTTCATTCTGTTATTCATCTCAAATTCACAATTATCGTCTCGTGGTCAATTAATTACACATTTATACGTAATTAAGGCCTGGGTGGGCTAGATATTTTGTAAACTTGGAATAATTTATCATAAATTGTGATTATTACAAGTATTTGAAAAATAAAATATACTATATAAAATCCTTCAAAATATGCCCCAAGTTTCATTCACCATCACACAAAACCCAAATTAAGCCCAAAGGCTGATCAACATTTGTTTTAAAATGCACTCTGTCTTGTGTTGGACCTCCTTTGGCCCATTTCATTCCTAGGATTTAGGAAGACAAGAGGAAGGACATTAGGACAAACAACTTAATTCCATGAATTGTCCATAACTCAAATGATGAAATTGTGTCAAGAAATCACCAACTCTTCCTTTAATGTATGAAGTTTCTGAAAACATAGATCGAAGAAATGACTAGTCTCTTTTGTTTAAATAACTCGCAGATCAACTCCACTCTCCAAATCTTGTATTAGGCCGGGTAACAAGTATTTGTGTTAAGTTTGTCTTTTACCATTCTCAGCTAGTGAACTATGACAAGTAGTATTTGTACAATAATTTGATTTGATGATATAGTTAGCGGTGCCAAATTACTGAATAAGGTAGTGGAAAATTGATTTAGGGACTGATTGGTATAGAATTTTAGTGTCCTTTTTCAATTAAAATTGAATTTTTTTAAAAGAATATTCGATTTAAATAGGGGATGGCCACTCCATCGGTATAACTGGGACTTAAATTGTGCAACTAACCAGTGACTGACTGACTTCAAATTGAGACCGGGCCTGTTTTGCAAGTCTGTCTCTGTGTGCTTTAAATGCAAAGAAAACTATATGGTGAACCAGCTGCTTAATTAATTTAACCAACGTAACACCCAAAAGTTGAAAAAAAGCATCAACAGTGGAAGCTTCTCAGAAAATACAAAAGACTAGTACATCATTCATGTACCACTACTAATCTCCCTCCCTTCATACATACTGTACTAATTATTTCATCAACCGCAATCTCAAAATATTCCCTACCAACTAGATGCTTGCTTGCTTTACAACAATTTCTTTCGGCTTTGACCATATATCTTCTTTGAATCACTCTAATCTTTTCCAACTATAATTAAACTAACAACATAATATAATATAATGTGATAATAACAGGGTTGAGCATCAGACACAAATATACTGAATAATAGGTACGATTTCCGGACATTGCTTACGGATACCAGACATCAAACACGGGTACCGTGCATCGGACACGGAGAACGAACATCGAATATAGATATCGAACATCGAACACGAGTATCGAGCATTGAATTCGAATTTTGGATAATTTTTAATATAATTAATTATTTTTACATATTCAAAATATTTATAAGAGTGTTTAAAAGTTAAAATTTATAACATTGTATTTTTAGAAATGTTTTATAATTTATTAAGATTCGAATAATGTTGTTAGTGATTTTTTATACATATCATAATTCAAATATAATTGAGAGTGGTCTCTATTTATAGAAAATCTCGAAAATATAAAATTGTTAGTGATTTTATTTATTTTTTATATTTTTATATTTCAAGTCATAAACATTTTAAAGTGGACAAAATTAAATTTTAAAAACAAGAAAAATGATAGATGAGAAGGTAATATGTGGCAATAAGAAGGAGAAGGCTTGGAGTTGTTTATTGTATTTTAAGGGATAAATATGTACATTTAATATTGAAATTATTGTGATTTGATTTTGCTTAATTTTTTTTTTAAAATAGACTCATAATATATCGATTAATAGTTCTCACATTGCTCCATTATTGTATTTTTATATAAATCACAAATATAACTTGTATCAGGGGATTCGAATCAAGTATCCCATAATCTTACTCAATTCTTAGGTAGTTGAACTTATATGATCAGGTTGGCTAAACATGTTTATAATTATTATCTTTAAATAATTAGAGGGTGATTCGAATCCCCATCTTTTAATTATAGATTAAGCGTCTTATAAACTGAATTGTGGTTCGTTATCACATATTATTTAATTGTGCTTGATGGACTTTTAAAGAGCTTGAAGTCAATCTTTGTTTCAAATATATAATGTATTCTAAAAGTTACATGGAAAGTGTCATTTAATGTATAGATGTATTTGGACTTTGAAAATCGATAATAATTCTCACTTATTATACTTGATAAAATATATTCAACTTCTCTTATTGAGTTGAATTCAAATATGTAATTAATTCTTAAGGCTCTACTAGAAAAGCTCAAGATGCAACCCTATAAAAATTCTTTGAAGGATGAAACTATAGGACTGATTGGTATAAAATTTGAGTGGTCATTTTCAATTAAAATTAAATTTTTATACACAAAATATTCAGTTTAAGTTGGGAGATGGCCGCTCTAGACGTATAACAAACCAGTCATATATCTCTGTCTCTATCAATCATCATCATCATCTAGAAGAAGGGCATTAGCTAGACTGAATATAATTGACTAAACAAGGACTTGTTTAGTTATGGCTTAAGCATATGAATATGAAGTGATGAGCAAGTGGGTCTAAACAAACATTAGCTTTGGCAGTTTGTAACGTTAGAACTTAGAATAGTCAAATGTAGTTAGTATATTATATTATTGCATAATGCATATAGAGTATATATACAAGTATATAACCCTCATGTTAAGATAGGAATATATATATTATACAAATGTCAATTTGTTACAAACCATCGTGATTCGTGATGGTGTGCTAAGGATTCCTCTCTTGTGTTTACATCATAAAAGTAGCATTTTTGTGTTCTACAAAACTGAATGTTGGTACAAAAGCAGAAGGAGGTGAGTTTTTAAATGAAAAGAGATGAGATTTCGATTTTAAACGGTTTCAAGATTGCGTTTAATATAGCTAATTACGATCGATTTATCAGTGCGTGAACTGAGCAAGATTAACATTAACACTAACTTTATACGTCAGTACATGCATGAATCAGCACCAGACATAGAATTGGCATATCAAGAATAACAACAGCTGATTTTGTTCGATCAGTGTTATATCATTTAAAATTAATTAGGTACGTACTTTTGTCATCATTTAATCTCATGTCGACCAATTGTTAATTTTTAGTTTTTTTTCACTGTGTTGGTTATTTCATCTCGGTAAAATTCTGCAAATTATATATAACCACCTAGGGTCGATGCGGTGACTAATTGGGGGTGAACCTCCGGGAGGTTCGAGGTCCTCTAGACTCTCCGGAAGCTCAATGCATAGGTGTTACGAATCAAAATGTATTGCTAGGGAGAGGACATTGTACAAATTATCCTTGAGCCCAATTTTTTCATTTATTTCTAGAATATTTTGTTTGTTCGGATGCTCATTCATATTAGTTGGAAGTGTTTGACAAACGATATAATCACGTAAATCTTGTTAAAAAATTAAAAAACAAACACTTATTTTAATTTGATTTATTGATGTTAATTGTTATTCGAACGACATGTCAGTGTCCGTTTGGCACGCGATTAAAACTATTCCATAACTTTGCTAACTAGAGTTAAAGTTAATTAACCATCTAAATCATTAAGCACATGTATCATTCATAGTTTCATTAGGATTAATATGAGTTTGTGAAGACTAATCTTGTTTATTTGGCGAATCCGAATTATATATTAGTCTAAGAATGTTGAACACTCTCTTAATCGACATACCATTCCCATAGTAAGCAACCATTGTATTATTATTACATGTTTATTTATTTGTAAAATCTTGATTATTCTCGTGTAATAGATTGGATATCTCCTTTTCTCTGCCTTTCTAGATCTAGAATTCGACCAAATTTGCAACATCGTGTATAGACAATTTTTTTTCGTATTTATGCTACAAAATGGTATAGATGTTTAATGGTATTTAAATGTTTAGTACCGCACATTATATAATAAAATTGATATAATTATTAAAGCATCATGATGTATTGCAAAATGTTTCAGTGCTTTCTAGGAGAATAAACCAAGTTATCTAATAAATCATAGTATGAATGTCGGGTCATTAAGGGTAGATTGTACGTTTAAGTTGATAATGAAAATCCAAAACATATAAAAAGAAAGAAGAAACATGAAATAAGCAAAACACTAGTTGTAGTTTTAATTTATAGCATTTGCTTTGTGTAAATAGAGCTAATTAAAGACGTATCTGTCTAACTTAGACAACTATACAAATGAACATTTGTTTTGTTTTTCCTTTTACCATTTGCAACTTGCAAGTTGCACCACCATGCACCCACCACCTAGCCCACCTTCCCCAAACACTTACTGCACCTACATTACATTTCCCTAAACGTACACTTACAAAATACAACACATTGCAACAAAACTGTCACAAAACATTAATCAACTTTTGCCTCTTGCTATTCATATTATCTAACAATTCCATCCCAAACACACCCTCCTTCCTCTTCTTCCCTTCCAATTCCACCTGGAATATATCCACCCCGAACAACCTGATCCCACTCATACTGTTACCGCTACTCCCATTCTGAGTAGCGGTATACGTACCATTTACATTTACACCAGTAATATCATTGTTGTTGTTGTTGGTATTATTGTTACTCCGACCCTTTAACTTCCACTCGATATAAAGCTGCTGGTGCCCGTGCTGACTAGGCGGGCCACCGGACCGCTTAAAGCACACCACATCCCCAGCCTGGAGCCCCTTCTCCTTCACAAATCTACTCCAGCCTTTAGTCAACACATAGCTTTGACTACTATTCCAATATGAATACCTAAACCTCCAAACTTTCCCTCCTTCATCTTCAAAATTCAACAACACACCTTTACTCACATCCTCCTTCCTCAGAACGAAATGCTTCTCCGCCTGTTGCTTCGGTATCACCAGCCGGTTCAGCTTCCCGACGTCGCTTGGCGTCACGACCTTCTCGAACATCTGCTCCCGTTCTCCCCCCTTACTCATCCTAAACCCCGAATTACGATCATTCGACCCGACGTGGGCACGTCTGCTCTGCTCCAGCTCGTCGTTGTACGTATGTTTTCGTAGCATGTCGACGATTTCGGCCTTAGAGTGCGAGTTCAGGAAAGATAGCTCCACGCCCTCGGCATCCGACAAGGGTTTGAAGTTGGTGACAGCGTCGCGGCCACGAAAACGTTGCACGGCCGTGTCGTAGGCGACCGCGGCTTGGACCTCCTGGTTGAATGTGCCCAGCCAGACACGCTGGTGCTTCTCGTATATCTGGGCCCCCCATCGCCCGTTCGGCTGGGGGACCACGCCTTTGTACTTGGAGGATGGGAGTTTTCGGGTGGATTCGGCCTCGATTCCGGGGCCGAAATCGGAATCGATGACGGTGCTTGCTCCGCTGCCGACACGGCACAGCTTCATCACCGGTGGCGGTGCGGAGTCGGAGCTGGTGCTTGTTTCGTCTATGCAGCTGCTATCCATTTTTGGAAATTGATTAAGGTTAGGAATATGAAGAGGAAGAAAAGTAGTAGGAGTGTAATGGGAGTTAGAGAGAGAGGTGGAAAATGAAGGAATAGTATGTTGTTTAGAAATAGAGGTGAGTATTTATAGGACTTGTATTGAGTGAGTTCTTGCATGTGTGATGGAAAAATATAATAATGGTTTTATTACTATAAAAGTATATAGTTAAAGTAGGGGTATATTATGCAAGTATATTGTATGTATAGGTTTTTGGAAAGGTGGAAACAAAAGAAGATATCAGGATGAGGGTAAGGTGGGGTCAAACATGGAGGGAGTGAGGAGCCAGGAAGATTCATAGCTTAGGGTTTACATTGATTCCATTTCTAATTAATTAGTAATAGTTAGGTAGTACAAATCGCAATATTTCACATTCAACTTTTCATTTAATCTCGTATGCACATAAAAGTAAATGTATAAATTTAAAAAAAACAAGGTTGAAAGAATAAAGTTACTATGAATAAATGATAAAGTGTGATAGAGAATGAATAAGTAAAAATAAATTATTATATATAATGTATATGAGAAATTGAGATAATGATTGACTATGGAAGTAAATGGGGAAATCGAAATTTTAAGGGATCAAATATCAATTAATAAGGGATTGATTGGTATAAAATTTAAGTGAACTTTTTAAATAAAATTTAACTTTTTTAATAAAATGTAAAATTTAAGTGGAGAGATGACTATTTCAGTAATATAATACATATGGTCTAATTTGTTTATGAAAATGTACTGGATGTATGGTGTGGCAGGATATTGTGTGCGATGCTGTGCTGGCAAATCAGGGTATCCCTGCTAGTTGAGAATTATTATTAACCATATGTACCGACGAGTACTCTACTTTTTGGAATGGGGTTGTTTAAAAGTTTAAATATCATACTTGGAAAATATTAATATTACCAAATTATTTCTTCTATTTCCTGAAACAGAGCCCCATTCGTTTTATGCCATGTAGACTCCAACTAGGAGAGATATTTAGTTATCAATGGCCATATATTTTATAGTCTAGATAAGTCCGGATTTTAAGATGGTACATAAAAGGTAAAGCCTCATCTTCTCATAACATTCTGATTTAGTGTTCAAGTAAAACTCATATACCATATGAGAGTGATTGTCATAGTTCTTCACTAATAATTTTCATGTTAACCAATGCTTATTAGCTTAAATGGTAAGAATTTCGAGTTCACAATTAAGTCTCTTTTAATGACTTTGATAGTTAAATCACAAAATACCCCTAGATATATTAGCTTCGTTATGTTTATATAATGGACTGATCCATCCCACTGAATGAGTTTCGAGACAACATGTTGAAAACTAATACTACAAACTTGTTCGGGATAATAAACAATCTTAATATTCTGATGGTCTGTTTATAGTTTTAATGAACAGATTCTAACGTGAGTATTAGTTTTACTCGTCTCGATACTTAAATAAGTTCCAAATTATACTTACACACCTTACAATGGAATAAACTGAGTCCTTGACAAGGCTCGACTCAACGACTCTAAATATACAAATTCTAAGTATATGGTTGTTCTCCTTTAGAAAGAGAATTACTTATATCATTTCAACCCCAGCAGATAAAACAAAATTATGCTTTGTTGGAAGATCACTCAAAAAAAGGAAAGTAAAAGAAATACCAAAGAGAGAGATAATTTGAGAAAATTTAAGATTGTATATATGCAATAAATAGTAGATGATGATATATAGTGCTGGAAGCGTGTGCTTGTCTGCGTGGGGTGGGGAAAGGCGTGTTTGATTACAACCTAGAATCATAATTGTTGCTTCAAATAATTCATGATATATGCTATTTGTGTAATATATTTCTCAACAATAGATAAGAAGAAGAAATAATAATTATGAAGAAAACGAAGTAAAAAAGGATATTTTATATATCATATATTTGGGGGAACAATAATCTGATTCCATAATTCCAGTAGGATGGGGATGTTATGGGGCATACATGCAATGCAATAATTATTTATAATGATGGATATATAGACGGATATAGTTGATGAGTTGATCAATACAAGAAAGAAGCCAAGGAAACTCTCACACTCATCTCCCATATCTTTTCGTCTTATTCTTCATGTATGCATTTCCAAAAGCATACCACATCCATATTTGCCTTGCTCTCCTCCTATTCTCTTTACGCGAACACCCCGACTTTACATTTAAATTACAAATAATCCCAAATGTAATAGGATTGGTAAATTTTCCCTTTTCTATGTGACTATGTCTAACTTTGCATGGGAGGTTATTCTACTTCAATTTTTTGTTAAAATCTATGTTGTGAAATTTCAAAATTCCATGTCCATACTTGAAGTCGTGGTTGAAATTTCAAAATTGTTATTGCACAATTGAATAAAGTTTTTAAAGACTCGGGTCAATGTCATCACATTGCCGATGAGATGCAGATAGTACACTCGTTTATAACCTTGCAAACTTAAAGAATTAATCAGTCTCGATTGATTAGTCATTGAAGTGTCACGACATGTTCTCATAAATTTACATCCCAAACAAACAATGTAATCCTTTTCCTCACTAACTTGTTAAGCAACTTGACACTAGAACCTTAGTAGGAAAGCCCTACGAGATAGACTCGTTCAAAGAATGAATAATACTTTTACATATGTACACAAGTATAAAAGAAATACAAAATGAAAATTTTATGTAAATTAATTATATAAACATCACATAACTAAAAACTAAAAGAAGAAGAAAATCAAAAAATAGACTCTCCCTTCGTCCCATAAATATTCATGCATACATTATAATTGATTTATCGTATAATTCTTGTGAATTTTTAAAATAAATGATAAATAATGAAACGGTATTGAAATGATTGAAGTTTCAAAACTCTACATGTATGAATGTCAGATGAAGTTGTGCATTCCAAAACCAAGTCCAGTAAAGCTCAGGTCAATGTCAGTACTTGCCGACTAGATGCGTATGGTACCTTTGTAAATAACCTCGCAGGTCTTACGGATCAGTCTCGATTGATTAGTCATTGAGCGAGTGTTGCAACATGTTCATGTAAATTTACACCCCAAACAAACAGTGTCATCTTTTTTCTCACAACTTGTTATGCAATTTGACACAAGATCTTTAATAGGAGTACCCTACAATATAGACGCATTCAAGGAAATAATTCAAAAACTGTTTCATTCATATATCTCCACTAGATAAGTAAACAAATTGTGTCCCAACTACAAAAACACTAATAAAGTCCCACTTGACTCTGGAGAGAACAACTAAAAGGAAACGATAATGAAACAACGATATTGAGAAAATAGAAAATAAAATGGCATGGGCCTAATTTTCCGCCAACAATATTAGAAAATGCTGTTTATTCTGGTGCTGCATTGATTTTTCTTGTTAAAGTTATTATTCCATTTATGCTAGACGTCTAGTTTTTTCATTTTCTTTTTCAATGTAGAAATTATATTAGATTAACGCAATCAATATAAGATAAATTGAGTTGCAGTGGAATTCAATTAGTTTGGTTTAGGTAGATCGATTATTTGTTCATATCTAATGATTTGAATGGCATATCTCGTACTCGTTACATCGTGTTTGTGAAATGTAAATTCGTATTTAACTTAAAATGAGATATGAAAAATAGAGTTAAAGGTTCCAAATTCATAACCAATTGAGTTTGGTTTATTTGGATATTATTAATTTTCTTGCATGAGTCTAAGTATACATTGGATGTTGGCATTAGCATGTTGTGATGGAGCTTCATAATTACATGTTAGTTAGTTATGTCACGTTTGTCCCAACTCAAATAGAATATTTTATACATAAAAAATTTAATTTCAATTGAAAAATATCACTCAAATTCTATATCAATCAATCTCTTAGAGGTTGATTGGCATGACACTCAAATGACAATTTTAATAGTATTTTGGTGAAATTGTGTTTGGAATGAAATTGAATGGGGTATTTAAAGTGTATTTTAGACCAAATCAATGTTTATCAAGTCAAACAGAACGATTTAAATGTTATGACATTTGAATGGATATTTATCGATTCAAATTGATTCTCAATCAACCCTTAGTTATTTTAGGTGCAATAATTAATGTTAAGTTTCAGAAGTTGTGATTATTGATTAAGACAGAGATATAGAATTGCTACATGAAAGTGCCACTTCTGTACGGAACTGGTCCTCCCACCCATCTGCTGGACAAATTGGAACTAACCAATCAGCGTTCAGTATTCCACGGTGGATTTGTCAATATACAGTGTGAACTAATTGTCCAAGCGGAACCTTCTTTTTGAATAACAAGAGTGGTATACCGTAAAAAAATAAATACAAAAGTGGTGAGTAAAGTTTAAGCCTAACATTCAATTATAGTTTTGTAGCTAGATCGTCTGGAGCAAAACTACATCAATTCATTAATTTGTTCGAGATACGAACTTATGCAATTAACGAGTGAATATCATAACATGTTTAATAGAGATTAACGTGGTGAACCTGACTCAATGCAAACTTGTTCATATTTATGACCCATAAGACTAGCTTACAAGTGGAAGTTCCGATGACATATATCTCACACATAGCTTGTGAATTGGTATTGAGTAACATTTTCTATAAAACGTTCTAGTCGACACATGAGATGATGTGTTATCTTAAATATCACACTATCTACCGCGCGTGATGAATATTTGAACTCAACAAATTTGAAAAATATAACATATTAACATTCACTCTGTTATGATAATGACTTTTGAAAAGAATGATAAACCTACCAAATTTGATCATAATTCTAATATGATTAGTATAACTAAAAGGTTTATCAATACATACTTAGAACACATTAGAAGATCGATCATACACAAAATAGCTAATTGTGACTAATTGAGATTAATTTATAGTCAATATACCTTAAAGTATTTTAGTATTTATGTTCAGACATAAAATGGTCCAACAAAAGCAATTTGAGAATTACAAGAAAGGGAACTCGAATAGATACGAATGAAGCGTAATTATAAGACTCGAGAGTACAACAATATCATATTATATATGCTGCCGACGCACTAAAGTAGTGAGACAGAGTAAACATCAGTATTTGCAATTTGGGCATTTTTGTTTTTGTCCTAATAATTGAGTTCTTCTTTTTCCCTTTTCTTCTGTTGGAGATAAGTGTCCATACTACATGGGGTCAATGTTTAGCCGCCACCTTAGCCCTACCAAAACTCCAAATCTAATGACTATGCCTATGTCAAATGGGTGAATTATATTTAAATTCAAAATTTTAAGTTTGGTACATATAATAAAGAGCGTCTCATTCATATTAAAAATACAATATTGTCGGTCTTATAATGGAACCCTCACATTCAGTTTGAAATCACCGAATCTCATATTGTACGAAAGTGCATTTGTAGCCATATAGTAGTACTCCTCCAATATGAGATTAAATATGATTTCGTGATTTAAACATATATTATGTTCTCTTTACTAGACGTGATATAAATTTGATTTCGTAATTTAAATAAAAAATAATATAAAAGTTAAACGTAATTTATACTCTTTGGGCAACCTTATAATCGATGGAGTGATGTTCTGATTCACAAATCTCATGTATTTGCTCAAATAAAGTTATTCGATTATTACAAATTTATTGATGCGCGAATATAATGTGACTGGTCGGTTATTGATTAAATTTAGTGAATCAATAAGTTCAATTAGCGAATCATACACTATTGGGAAGAAAAAAACAAAATACTGATGCAACATGGAGCAAATGTAGAGAAAAGTCCTGGGGCTTAGCTGGAGTTGAGGTGGAAGCTGACTTTGGGACCGGTTTAGTTCGTTCCCTCGGATTATATGAGGTCCACAACAAGTCGTCAACCTACAACTAGTTACTACTTGCATGCATATATAATTATATATAATCACGGGTGGGTTCCCATCAATATCAATTTCATTTATGTTAACAAACAACATTATCTTCAACCATCCCACCCGAAAAATTTTGAAATAGAATTTAAGTGGTCTTTTTTAATTGAATTGAATTTTTTTATACAAAATATTCTATTTGAGTGGAAAAATGACCGCTCCAGCAGTATGACAAACAACGCATGCATTTATTATTTTCACCCGTTCAATAAATTGATACTGAAGTAGAAAAGAAATAATAATAAAGAATTTAAGAGGACAACGAAATACAATTGGTACAACGCTTCCCTTTCAGTTAATAGTTCGAGGGTTCGAATCAAATCAACTATATATATATGCACTCATTATAAGAAAGAGAAATGAAATTTCGTTAAGGCTATGCATGGTCTAAGAAATTTCGAGAGAAAAGGAAAAAAAAAGAAGGAATCTTTAATTTCTCATGTTTGTTTTGATGGGAAATGAAAACATTGAAAAGGAAAATGTAGTAAAACCTATAATAAATTCTTATTTCTTTATAATTTTTCTTACATAAATTAATATTTATTAAGAAAATATATTTAATCTAAAAATGATTATTATTAACATTGATCTATATACATTTATATATAATTATTTTATTTATAACATTCATTATATCCGTATGTTAATATCTTGTCTTTATTAATAAATTATATAATTATATTCTATGTAGCGATAAATTGTTAATATTTACTAATACTTTGAAAAATAAGAAAATAAATTATTCTAACACAAACCAATTAAATTACGTATACTCACAATTTTTTTCAATTCTTTTCACCTTTTATAATTATTTTAAAGTTCCGTTCCATAGTTCAACATGTTAATTTGTATGTTGTTTAATTAAAACTATATGTTGGTCAAATAATAACATTAATAACATTATTTTGTACTCGTACAACATTTAGCAAAAATAAAAGATCGAAAAGAAGAAAAATTAAGAAAAAAGTTCAAAAAGAAAAGGAAATGCCACTAAATTCTGAAAAACTACCAAACAACATAAAAAAGGGATAACATTGATTTTACTTCTACATTTTCCCAAAAAAATTTAATTTATCTTTAAATTCTTTTCCTTTTCTTAAAATTCTTTAAATCATGCCGAACCTAAAAAGAAAGGATAAGACGAGATTAAAATTTTTCCCAAACATTGCATTAAATTCCTTTTTTTCAAAGAAAATAAGGCTAGTTGCGTCCTCGTTAAGTTTAAATGTATATCACATATATAGTCATCTTATGTTAAAAGATTTAGGGAACTACAGTTCAATTTGACTCTATTCTTTTTAATTTAAAATCACTTTAGTTTATGTTAGTTAAATTAAATTCAGTTCAGTTTCGTTCAACTCTATTTAATTATAATTTAAACTACACTCCAGTTAAATTAAATTTAGTTTAATAAACTTCAATTTGATGATAACATACCATTACCATGTCCTACTCCTCAAACCGCCCTGATTGTGTTGTTATGCATTATGGCAGTACTACAAGTTTGAATATTTCAATGTTGTACATACATGTTATAATAGTGATTTACTTACATAAATACACAAGTTGGTACTATATGTTTAATTTATAATCTCATGGCATGTGTGTCACTTGCTGCGCCAAGAAACTGAAGCATTATAAAAACAACCAGCTGTTTAGTGGTTTCTCTAAACTAGACTTGAAGATTTGATTTGATTCCATTATCATATACTTTTTATATATATAGTCTGATTTGTCTGTTAAACTTGTTTAATCTATAATATATCAACACGCTGATACACGTTAGATTATTAATTTTGGACCTCTATAATAATGATTAAAATAACTATATGGTCGAAGATACACCTCCCTCAAATCTTTTTAGAAAACATGAAACACATACCCTTAATTAGGTGTTTGGAAAAAGTTCGTAGAATATACTAATATAGTATTAATTGAATTAAACTGAATGATCATAAATTGATGAGTATTGGAGAAATATAAATTTATATCGTCTTAAAAAGATATATTGTTCTTTATAATGTTACAAAGTATACGGTTTGGTACAAGAGAGATATGTGAAGATAATTCTATTTTAAATGATTATGAAATTAGGAGCATCTCGGAGGAATGTGAGAAATTGTGATTTGTTTTAAGACGGTTAAATCTTTTATTAAATTAAAAATCAAGAGCATAAGTAATGCTTTCAATGAACAATTATAAAGGAAAAAGAATCACATGTAATAAGTTTTAGACCACGACTATTGAAACAACCAACAAATTACAACGATAATTTACACATTCAAAACCAGATCACAATACCAATACATGTTCAACAAGCATATCAATCAACTTATGAACACTTCTCATGTCTTCACCACCAGAGTGAATCTCAACCATACGAACATTTACATACTAGAATAAAATTCACTATCAATTCATTACATACACCTATAGTGTATGTTTTATCGAAGTCCGTACTTTTGTGTGTGTTGGTTTTGAATATATATTCATCAACCTTCACGACGTTAAAGTTGTTTTTCGAATAATATATGAATACGTCTAACGCGTGTATGTTTTATTAAAGTCCGTATTTTTGTGTGTGTTGATTTTGAATATATATCCATCCACCTTTACGACGTTAAAGTTGTTTTTCGAATAATATATGAATACTTATAACGCAATAACGGTGATGACGAGCACCACCGGAATCAAAACACACTTAACAATCACTCTTTTATTATTAAATTTTAACCCAAGTTGCATTTGGAAATGATACTTTTTAAAATACTGGTCACCCTGGTTATAATTGATCCCAATACAATGGAATCATTATAAAGGTGAAGAAAGATAAAATAGTGAGCTAATACATGATTCCTGCGGTTCATAAGAGAACTTACGTGGCTCCAGTGAGGTCACTTAATTATTCGAAACAATGACCAAATTATAGAAACTTCATCTTGACTTGTTCAAACCCTTCCAAGAACTAGACTCATTTAGGGCACGAAACTCAAATGTCCATTTGGATGGAATTTTAATAAAATTATATTCGGAATGAAATTGAAATGGGTATTTAAAGTGTATTTTAAGCAAAATCACTGTTTATCGAATTAAATTGAGCGATTTGAATGCCATGCCAATCATCCCCTTAATCATTTTTCATCCACACTAAAGATGATTCGAACTTTAAACCTATTATTTAAAGACGAAACATATTACTAACTGAGTTATACAACATAATAATACTTATATTAACATACACCTAATGCAATAAATGTAATATCAGTTTCTACTGAAAAGTAAATTAAAATGGTTCATTAAATTTACTATTGGTAATCTAGGCACAAAAATATGATCATCCAACTGTATAGTTTCGTATGTCATGGATCTTATGTATGGGTGTAGTCACTTAGGAGCTGATTGGTATATAATTTGAATGGACATTTGAATGTACTTTGGTAAAATTGTGTTTGAAATAAAATTAAAATGGAATTTAAAGTGTATTTTAGGCCAAATCATTATTCATCGAGCCAAATAGACAGATTACATTTCCAAACAACCCTTTAATTAAGTTGTGTCAATGATAAGATTATTCATTTCAAAGTGGAAGCTTCCGTAATCGATACTCGATCGATAGGACAAATTGACATGAAAATGTTCTGTTTCTTTTCTTCTAATAATACAAAAACCAAAAAGTCATCGTCTTGAGTATACAACAAATTAAACTCTCGAAATCACGAATAATAAATATTGTGTGACTATTCACGTAAGAATTGTCAATGTGGTCTTGCGTCCTGCCTAATTTTGCAGCTGTAATAGTCAATATTTAAGGACAGGTGACATTGCTAATTACACGAATTAAAAAAAAGGGCGAATTATATCTACATCCCATGTCAGATTTAAAAGTTGCAGATGGCTACCACCCAGATCAACAATTACATCTAAGTCTAAATCGATAAAAATCAATTACATTCAGGTCCACGAATTTGACTTTCAGCCCGAAAAAATCATTTCTACCCCTGTTTGAATTTCAGATTTTACATTTGGCCAAACAGGCTTAAGTCCACATGAGAATCACATGAGGACCTGGATGTAATTGATTTGGTTTATACGATACTTACTCGTAACTAATTTACGGACAGCGACGCAAACACGGACGGACGGCGATGCGAGAACACCGACGGACGACAACGCGAGAACACGGACGGCGCCGCAAAGAACCGGGAAGAAGACGACCGGAAGAAGGAAGAAGACGGAGGTTTTGGCGGGTGTAGAATAAAGGTAAAGGTAATTGTGATATTGTAAAGGTAAAAGGTAATTGTAAAGAAAGGTAAAGGTAAAAGAATTGATAAGGGTGTAATTGGTTTGCAAGTAAAGTGAATTGGGAATTAAGTTGGTCAACTCTTTTTGGATTTTATGGACCTAGATATAATTGTTGATCCCGAAGGATCAAATGCAACATAGACATCCTGAGGGGGTGTATGTAATTATTCATAAAAGATATACTACATATTATTATCCTC
>JAYMSP010000517.1:0-48776 GCA_036897095.1 Plantago elongata
CTTTGGGGTTAACTGATCTGAACTGAACTGGATGAAACTGAATTAAACTAAACTAAACTGAAGTAATGTATAAATTATAACTAAGCAGAGTTGAGCTAAATTGCACTTAATAGAACTGAACTGAAGTGATTTTAAGTTTTAGAGAACGAAGCCCAATTTTACATAGGTTATGTTTTGAATTTGGTAATACGAATAGTGTGGACTTCGGCTGACTGTTTGTTGAGAATGGAACTTATCTATAAAAAGATATTTTTTTTCCTATATGACATGTCTCTTTGTTGAGAATGAACACCACTTTTATTTTATATATATATATATATATATATCTATATGTGTGTGTGTGTGTGTGTTTAAATTTGTTGAGGAACACAAAATTAAACCAATGTACTATACAATCAAAGTATCTAAATGTTATTTAATCATATATGGATTAGAACATTAAAACTCAGACTATTTAATACCTTTAATCTTAAATTTTAACTATAAAATATTTTGATTTATTATTATATCAAAAATATAAAAAGTAAAGTTTTAACTTATTTAATACTTATATAGATCTTGTATATTTCGACATGATTCGCTTATTTGGCAACATGTCGTAATTATAAATTTAACACCTGAAAAGTATTTGCTGGTGAAAATCTAACGATGGAAAAAACTATATTCTAATGTAATGTATGCCAATTATTTTAGTCTTTTATAAAAATGATCCAAACTCAAACTCTATTCTCATCACTTAAAATTTTATTTATTCCAATTTACTTCACTTCATATTCAATTTATTTAATTTAATTTTATATACTACAAAAAATTCAATTTAGATACATTAATTCTTATGGTTGAGTAAAAAAACTTAGACTATATTATCTTCAACTTAAAATCAGTTTAGTCCAGTTCAGTTCAACGGCGTAAAATCATTCACAAAACCAAGGAAGAAGTCGAAATTTACAGAAATACCCTTCCACACCACCACCACCACTTGCCTTCTCCCAAAAAAGAACCATTCACAGATTCAATTGCTGATCTGAAGAAGCAACTAGCAAGTCAGTCACTCACATGGACTTGTGTCAGCATCTCTAGATAATTTCCCCTTTCCATTTCCTCTCTCTCACACAAACACGCCGAGCCAAGCCGAGCCACTGAACACCAAGCTGGCGTACAGTCCTAAGCGAGCAATGGCGGAGCTCCGCCATTCGAGCTCCCTCGGCAGCCGGGCATCGCCGTCGCCAACCGCCGCATCGTCACCACTATCTTCTACTCCCGCCGCCGATGACGACGATGGACGCGATCGGTTCCAGCGAGCTCGCTCTCTCCGTACCTATTTCCAATCATTTCTCCCCAAGGACGATCTCTACAGGTCGCATCCTTACTACAGGATCTCGATTGTCGTCCTGCTTGCATTTGCTTTCATCGCTGTCATTGCTGTTTCTTCTCTCGTTAGGCGATTGGTAAGCGGATTTTGATTTTGTGTTATCTACCTGCATTGTTGGGAATTATCCGAGGTTTTATCTAGGTCTTAGGGCTTATTAAGCTCTTAACTTATCCTCTTCATTGCCCAAATGTTGTCGGTTATCGATTAGGTTTACTGCTTAAGTTGGATACAGAATGTTTTTAGTAATCTATTCTCGAATCGAAACCTGTATATATAAGCTGGACGTATGAATTGCTGCTATTTCATGATCACTAACTTAACATGGAAATAGAATGATGGAAAATATGTACTAGTTTTAGGTGTATATTAGGATTCCATGATTTTAAAGCTATCCGTAAGTTGCCGCTGTAAGGGGGATTTAGATACGCTAGGAGGATGCTACTAACTTCTACACACTGATGATAACTCTTCCATAGCACATGCATTATGCTCTCCACATTAGTTTTCAGTCTAGAACTTGAGCTGTAGATTGAAGAAACCAATCAATAGTAATATTACCGGTTGTCCTGTGACAAGTTAAGTCCTATCCTCGACATTCTGGGACACAGGAAATGTATATCTATATTAAAAAGTTGAAAGAAAAAGGTTTTTGCTAACTGATTGGAGGGAAGTCAAATAGGATGGGTCAGCTCAATAATTTCATTTGATGCTGGGTTTAAAAATGTCTAGTTTATTTTGGCTGTGTTCGGCACTTTGAATTATTAAGCAGGGAGTTATGGTTGATTCAAACAGGTCCTTTTGGGACTTGGGTCATATGAAATTAATTCATTGGTTCTATGTTTAAGCATCCACTTTGTTTTGGCTTGCTAATAGATAGCATTTACTATTTTGTTTCTGGTCTTGTTCTCTTGTATTCTGGACAACTGAAGAGCTAAACTGATTATACATGTAAAGTTTGCCAAACTGGAAGCGATATTTTACCTCCAGTATCTGATGAATTCACTCTAAGCCTCCTCTCTTGGTTGCAGAATGCCCCTTATTTGTGCAAGAAAGATGGCATATCGCTTCAGTGTCCTTACGTAAGTTCTCAAAGATGACCTCATACCTACACATGCTTATATACTATTTTTGTTTTGACTATTATTCAAGTTGCATCAATCTGATTAGGTAAAGGAGCCTCCATCTCTCTGGGAAAATCCTCATTCTGCCACTACTTCGTGGAAGTCCTGTGCTGAAAGACGAGAAGGCATAATTTTAGGTACCAAAATGATTATGCAAATGTTATCTTTGAAGACCTGCACACAATGTTAGGACGAGAATAATTTTCACCCAATTGTCTCCTTGTCGTGTTGCAGATCTTCCAGCTGAGAATGAAACGAATGGCTATATATTTATACATGCTGAGGGTGGTCTTAACCAGCAAAGGATTGCTGTACGTAATCATTTTGGAACTTCTTGATTGAATATCATTTCTTATAGTTAGTTGGTGTCAAACATAATTGGAGAAGCATCTTTTGGCTCTAACGTGTACTCCTTACGGGCTTTGCCACTTCCAGTGTATCCTATTTAAGAAAAACGATTAATGGCAATTTAGATTTTCACTTGCATTGCCAGCAGTCCTTTTAGTATGAAATTGTTCAATTTGTTCTCAAAATTTTAATCCTGTACTTTAAATCTCCAGGTTGAACTTTTGAAGACCTGGGACCCTCTTTTGGTCTCATACGTGTAGATAGTTGTGGATCAGCACTTGACTTTAAGTTTCCATATGTTTATGTGCAGATATGCAATGCTGTTGGTGTGGCAAAGATCTTGAATGCTACTCTAATATTGCCTGTCTTGAAGCAAGATCAAATATGGAAAGACCAAACGTGGGTCACTTTCCTTTGAGCTTTGAATGGCTGAATTTAAGTTACTTGTATGTTTATGCAAAGCAATAACTGTAACAACTAACAACTCGAGCCATATCTGTTAATTAATACAATTATTGGTGCAGGAAATTCGAAGATATATTTGACGTTGATCATTTTATTGACTACTTGAAAGATGATGTGAGAATTGTGAGAGATATTCCAGAATGGTTTACCGACAAAGCAGAGCTGTTCAGTAGTATAAGGTAGGTTATGTACATATATTCTTACTCTGTCCTGTAAGATTTGTGTGCTCGTAAACGCTATGGAAGCCATCTAATTTTGATAACATGTTACATAGAAGTGTTACATTAGCTTGACCTGAATTTTTATTGTTTATTTACTCACAAAGTACCCTACACATATGTTGAAGTCTAGGTTTCTATGATCATTGACGGGGCAGGTAGTAATAAATTGTAAGTTTTAATTAGCTCTCTTTGAACTTTGTTCTTGATTTGGTCCATCAAGATGCTGCACAAAACCTTGTGGATGTAAATTAGAGGGCGGCTCACTGTTTTATTTGGATATTTTGTTTGAAAATTAAATGGAAGTACCTGAAATAATTAGAATCCTGTTGATTGTGGATCTCATCAAATTGTTATGATCCAAAACAGGCGTACGGTGAAGAACATTCCAAAGTATGCCCCTGCAGACTTCTATATTGACAATGTTTTACCTCGTATCAAGGAGAAGAAGATAATGGCATTGAAACCTTTTGTTGATAGACTTGGGTAAGCCTTCAGTTTTAGTAAATGTGATGCATTTCATGCTTCCGACATTTACAAATGTGCAATTTCACGTCTTCCTTAATTGTCAGGTATGATAATGTTCCTCAAGAAATCAACCGGCTAAGATGTAGAGTAAATTATCATGCCTTGAAATTTCTTCCTGAGATTGAGCAGATGGCAGATTTACTTCTATCTAGGATGAGAAACCGAACTGGTAGTCCAAATCCTTTCATGTGAGTAAAATGGATCATATGAATAATTCCTTCTCTCTTTTATTTGTAAGTTATATATATGGAAGAATTATACTTTCGCACAAAAGACTTTATATGTTCTTTGTCTCAGGGCTCTTCATCTGAGGTTTGAAAAAGGTATGGTTGGCCTTTCATTCTGTGATTTCGTCGGAACTAGGGTGGAGAAAGCTCTTATGGCTTTGTACCGATTAAAAGAATGGCCTCGACGCTTTAAGGTATTCTATCATCTCTGCGGATAGTCACATTGAAATTCAGAGAAGTTACATGTTCTTGTATGATTATTGTCAAGTATGAAAGGAAATAAACAAAGCTTGTGTTATGAAAATTACGACACCTTCATGTGTCGGGTATTCAAAGTATTATCTTTATTATTTGGTGGAAATGGTATTAGTATTACCATATGTGTAACTCTCTTATAAGTAGTGAGCTGGTACGTGTAACTTTGCAGGCCGTGCATTATATTTTCATAACTACTTGGTTTTATCTGTTGATATCTCTTTAGTTTGCCAGTAGTAGCCAAACTAAGGTCTTCTTTCGTTTCTTGGTCTCAGGATGGCTCTCATCTTTGGGCCCTGGCTCTGCAGAAGCGGAAGGAGGGGCGCTGCCCCCTTGAACCTGGTGAGGTAGCAGTGATGCTTCGTGCAATGGGCTATCCTAAAGAAACTCAAATATATGTAGCATCTGGGCAGGTTTATGGTGGACAAAACCGCATGGCACCACTGAGGAACATGTTCCCCAATCTTGTAAGGATGCAATTCTTATTTGTTTAGGGATGCATCTTCCGTTCAGTTCATTTTCTCATCCTGTCATTGCCTGTCCAGCTAATTGGAAGTGTGTTTGTTATAGCGCTATTGAAGTACATGATTTTTGGTATTTTAACACCCTCACCCTCACCACTCCATTGTGAGAGCATACAAAGTTTGCAAACATCCCCTGTCTGCTCTACAAACTTTCTGATGCATCGGCTATTTGCTGAATTGTGTACTGTTGTATTATGCGACCTGATGGTTAAATCTCCTCAAACTTGGCATAGATGACATTAACCCTCATTTTGTTTTATGCCAATATACACATCTCTAAAAATGTTCTTTAGTGAGTCATTATACATCTCACTACAACTGCCTGTTTGCATCTAGATTTGTTACAGGATATGTTTGCAAATTGCAACTTCCCATATTTCAGAAGGTGCTTAGGATTTGACAATTTTGTAGTTCACATTGCATTTTGTGAAGTGTGAAGTGGCCTCCTTAACGTAAATTGAAATATACAGAACATAGATTCTTTGATAAATATGTGAAGAAATTTTAATTAGGCTACACATTACAGGTTACAAAAGAGGAACTGGCCACTAAGTTGGAGCTAGATGGCTTCAGGAAGCATGTGACTAGCTTAGCGGCTCTGGATTTCTTGGTGTGCTTGAAGTCTGATGTCTTTGTCATGACCCATGGAGGAAATTTTGCAAAGCTCATAATTGGACACAGGCGCTACATGGGTCACCGACAAAAATCCATCAAACCGGACAAGGGTCTCATGTCCAAATCTTTAGGTGACCCCTACATGGGTTGGGCCACATTCGTTGAGGATGTCATGGAAACCCACCAGACCCGAACTGGATTACCAGAAGAAACCTTTCCCAACTATGACATCTGGGAGAACCCTTTAACACCTTGCATGTGTAGAACATGATTATTATAGTTATAGTGTAGCAAAGAGAATAGGAAATTTGTTAATGTTCTCAAGCCAGCCTAGAATTTTGAAGTGAGTTTTGTCACTGAAAGATAGTGTGTTGAAGATACATATGGAAAGCCTTTGGAGATGCAAGTATAGAGTTGCCATGTCTGGATGGAGAATCATGATCTTATGCTGCTGTGGGCCTGTGGCACCTCACCAACCATATAGGGATATATCCGTGTTCTAATTCATTCTCTATAGAGATTATAGTTATGTGTATATCTTCTGTGAAATGATTGTCTGTGACTCTTTGTAATTGATCTAATTCTCATTGGCATTGCATCTGTTATTCATTTGATTGCAACCATGGCAATTAACACTTGGCACTTCTTCATACTATTGAAATATATTATTCGCTATCTCATGCTACATACTAACTTCATATACATTAAATTGATGGTTGACGTGCAGTTTTGGGTGAGTGAAAATCTAAATGGAAAAAATATATTTTTAGTGTCTAAATGTGTAATTTATGTGTAAAGATAGACATTGTTTATGATTTGCTTGACGTAAGGTAGTAACTTGTTTGCTCTAGTAATGTGTTTTTCTTAGTAATATAATATGAGACTTCGTGAAAGTATAAGAGATGATGAATGTATGGATTTTGCAGAACGTGGAACGGAGGGATAGTCTTATACATGGCATGATGGTAGGTTTTGGTTGTCGTTCTCTCAATTCAATAGTTGAGTATCTTCCAATCTTGAAAATAGACATGTTATCTACTTGTGATTCACAAAAATATTCCTAATTTACATACATACTATCACAGACTTAACGTAATGATCAGAGGACCAGTTTCCCGGGAAATAATGTGAATTTAAATGGTACTTGCTTGGATCACGCCATCACGGGAATCAATCGTTAGATGAACACATTCAGATACACCCATGTATAATTTATACACTGATATATATGGTTTAAATTCATCACTCTCTGTTTTACTCCCTCAGAAATTTTGTATAAATAAAGATTAATTAAGCAGTGAACTCATCAATATGGTCACCACAAGAAGATTAATCCAATTAAACTCGTTCTTCCTCTCCACTCTTGTAATTTTAAGGTTTTTTCTTGCACTATTATTAACCATTCATTTTAGCTCATTATTCTTCCCATGCATTTGGATTACTTTCTGTTGTTGGTAGCTTCCATTCTTTGCTGATGCATTTGGAGTATATATTGTCTTTCATGTTTTCGCAGTTAAACATGACTGCATATTTGGTCTGGTCTATAGTCTGGGTGCGATAAGCTATGTTTCAAAGGTAAAAATATATTATACCTAGTCACAAACGTTAGTTACTCCAGAGTCATAGCAAATGCAATGAGGATTGAACAAACACAACATATGCTACTGTGAGCCTAACAAATAATCGCCAAATCATGCAGGTTTTGACAGAAGTTAACTGACCAATCATATATTCAGTGTCCCCTGAAACTAACGTCTCACCGGACATGGCAAAGTTTATAAGTGGTATTGTCAACATGTATAGAATCACCAGGGATGACTGGGATTATTGGATAGATGTTGCTTTTCATTTTGATATTAGTCGATAAATTATTTGCCTTGCATACTCCTTTGATTTAAGATGTTCCTTGGTCCTTCACTCTGCCAGCTAGTTGCATGTTTACAATGTCAACTTCTCCTGTGTTTTGATTAGAGATTTTTCGGCTGTTAATATGATTGGAGTGGAAGGACTCAGCGGAAAGTCCTTGCCGGACTTAGATATGCTACCCTTAGGATGGCTTACCAATCAAGGTAAACTTGATTGAATCCATTTCTTTTCAGAAATTTAAAGGTGTAGATGATTCAAAAGCCTATTTGAATTTCATCCAGTACCTCTTGCTTTTTCTTTGGTAGGTTCAAATGGAGGCCCTTACAGAAAATCTTAACTTACTCTCGACAAACAAAGATCCCAGGTACTTGAGCATAATTATCCTTGCATTTTCATCGTGTTGTAAACTCTTTGACAGATTGGTAATTGTAATATGTCCTGGCTCTGCTTATGACGTGTTGAATGCATCTTCCGCTCTGATAATATAACGCGGAATCATTTGGCAGATGACATTATGGTCAATAGCCAAGTCACCTCTCATGTTCGGAGGAGATATGAGAAACCTTGATGATTGGCCATTCAGTTTAATCAGCAATCCCACTCTATTGGAGATAAACACCTTCAGCTCAAATAACATGGAGGCACGTTGTCCTTTTCACTAGTGAATCTCATTATGAATGTGGCAGAATGTTTAGTCTAAACCATACCTGTAAGTGCAGTTTCCTTACATTTCAAGCACGAAACTCAGTCGAGGAAGAAATATGAAGGAACAAAGTATCCTGAGGCTAAGTCGGTGTGAAGATGATCATGCAAAAGAATGGAATGCTAGACATGTTGAAGGTGACCTTGAACAAATATGCTGGAAACTGAACTCCAGTACTTCACATGAAAGGCCGTTTTGCCTATTCAAGCGAAGCCCTCCTCTCTCCCTGTAACAATTCTATACCTTCACAAAAATAACAAGATAATTTTTGACTTTTAAGGAGAAAATGATACTTACATTATTTTGTCGTGCATTCGTTCCTATTATGTAGGGATGAAGATGCAACCTACGAACAACGCTATGATGGCAAGGTCCAATTACTAAAGACAAGAAGAGCATCAGTTTGCCTTGGTGCTTCGCCAAACCAAAAACTCACTTTCGAAGGACTGAAAAGGGGCTCATTTTCACCTTGCAGCCGGGATGCCAACCAGGTAACCTCTAGGGCTGTTTCTACAAAATAAATTTTCAGCTCTCGAGGACAGAAAATACGCACAAGGGAGTCGTATACACAAATCACTATTCATGGATTAGCTTTAATTTTAAACATGTGCGTGCTTTATAACTTGCTTATGCAAGCTGCAAGCTCTATACTTTTATCTGTTCTGGAGTTTTCTAGTTCTTGAGCTAAATAATGGGATCCATTGTATTGACAGATGTGGGAGCTGAACTATGACGGTAGTCTGAGAAATAGCTATTCTAGCCTATGTGCATCACTGACCACAGTCCGAGGTCATACTTCGTATTTGGATAAAATTTCATATATAATCTGTTACCATACTGCATTTGGTAATTTAGCTGACTTCCATGCACAGCTGAATCGGATTCTTCTAACGGAGTTGTGCTTGGATAGCAACAGGAGGAAAAGGTCTGTCTTCTTCCAAGTCCTCAGTTATTTGATGCATACGGCTTCTCAATTCGATGTCAATCATAAGTTAATCGAGATAGCATATGCAGAAGCAGAACAACAAGGTTGGTTCCACATTCGACAAAATTTTCTGCCAGCCCCATAATCAGCATTATGACTGAGGCTACCTTTTGATTACTTGGCTCTTCATTCAAGTGTCATCATTAAGAACTTGACATAAGAGAATGCTACAGCTCAAATAATCTGTCAAGTTGACAAGCTACATCTAATGATCTGTTACCTAATTAATTATTACTGAGTTTAAGTTGGTCCAATTAAGCCCATGAGTTCAATCGAGAAGTAAAAAGCAGCAAGTCACATCCCACATCAGTAGAGGATTGAGAGAGAAGCAGTATATATAGGACAGAAGCAAGGTTGTAGAGCACGACCTTACTTGAACAGGATCTGTTCTATAGGATTGTACTTCTGCATCCTTGATTTCTAAGGAGACATAAACCTAAGCCTGGTGGATGAATTAAGGCTGCTCGACCAGGGCGTGATTAACAGCTTCGTTTGGTTCAGTTGAGCCACCTGATGTAGTAGGGGATCGTTCTTGGCTAGCCATAGCTGGCAAGGATGGTCTTAAAGCTGTCTGACAGGCTACCTCCTTTTTTTTTTAGCTTCCGTGGTAGTTTGTCCGTCCCATTCGTGCCGAGTGTCCTTGGGATTGAGATATTGCATATTGGTGGTGTCTATTCTAATTTAAGAAATCCATTGTCTAGTTCCAGGAGAAGTCTATGCTGCGATTTTCAACATGGACCTGGAGAAGACTTCAGTATCAGCTTCCGTGATAGTTTGTCCGTCCCATTCATGCGGAGCATTGCCCTTGGGATTGAGATATTGCCTACTGGTGGTGTCTCTTCTAATTTAAAAAGTCCATTGTCTTGTTCCAGGAGAAGTCTATGCTGCGATTTTCAACATGGACCTGGAGAAGACTTGAGTATCAGTAAAGATCGCGGACTTAGCTAAGGCACTACCGGGTGGAATATCAGGTTCATGTGAAGGCAGGGAAGAATGGAGTGGAGGGGACTTTGGGATTGTGGAAGATTCATTATCAACAAAAGTTGAGGGTCATGGATGTGCAGTTTTTGTACTCAACTGTTCCTAGAATTCAAGTACTTGTTGTTTCATGTTTATGTATGGCATTTATTAACAGATGATGTGAAATTCTTGCAAAATCCATGTTCTTATGCCAGATAAAGAGAAATTATACTACTTTCTTTTGCCCAAGTGATTGTCACATATACCATCCATCCAATTGTCTTCCAAGTTGTTTGGGAAAAGTAAGTTTTTTGTACTAGGATTCTCACAGATGAAGTTGTTACTGCACTAAATAATGGTATTTAGCATTAGCAAACTACTTGGTTCTTGTACTATTAATTCATCATAGAGCTCTTTGAGGAGTCATTTATATTTGTAACAGATAGGCTTAATCCATTTTAACAAGAAATAGATACAAATTCAACGATAAATTGAGGTGGGACTGGGGATCGAGTGGATAGTAATTCGGAAACATGGATTGTAAATTGTCATTGCACACATAAAAATGATATTATTACTTTGTCAAACTAGACTCTAAATTTCAATAATGAATAACGATATATACAACTGAATAACGATATATACAACTCAACCACTAATCGATTGAGACTTATCATCTGTACTGTTACTCAAAATCATGGGACCATAATTGAGCTAGATTTCCTCGAATGGTGTAATGGATAACTAATGAAACGCAAAGAACCTTTTGTATCTTTCTCACTACTTCTTGGACACATTCACATAACCATGAATCATCAAAGACTCACAGACATCAGTCACATCACTATAAATCCAATCATGGTAAATCTTGCATTCCCACTACAGAATTCTCCTCTCCTCAACAATTGCCATGAGGCAGCTTCAATCAAGCTCGCTCCTTTTCACCTTGATTTCCACTCTCCTAATTTCAAGGTTTGATTCCAAAAATCATATCTTTGTCCCATTTCTTGCTCACTTTTAATGCTTGTTATTTGTTACTGCACACTTTAAGCTTTTGTATTTGTGTACTGGTTTTGTTTTTTGGGGATCTGTGATGAGTTCAGTAGTCTATTTTGTGTATGTGATAATACCCAGCTGAAGAAAATTAAATTCATGAATTTACTGTGGAAAAGTTGGTTTCTTTTTAGTTTTTGGTAGGTATGATGAGTGAAATTGTGAGAATTGATGCTTTTATTGTGAGAGCTAGTTAATGTAATTGTACTAACTTTGCTTATAAGAAAAAGAAGTGTATTCTTGCTAGAATTGAGTTTGATTTCAAGGGGCTAAATGCAATGATTTTTGTGGAATTCTGTTAGTTTGATTCCACGAGGGCAAACTCAAGGACAAGCACTGCAAGCTAGAACACCACCAAGGGGGTGGAACTCTTATGATTCGTTTATCTGGACGATTTCTGAAGCGGAGTTCCTGCAAAATGCGCAACTTGTTGCTCAACGTCTACGTCCTCACGGATATAGGGTACTTGAGTAGTACTTCACAATTTATTGTTTACATATAATAAAAAATTATCTAGACATTGATTGATCAGTGAAACATCAATTTGATAGGTTAGTATAAATGCATCTTCATCCTTTTTGTCATCCTTTAGGATGAAACTCAGAATGCATTCAGTGGTTTATGAAGTTATATTTGGATTCAATATTTTTTCATACATTTAAGTTTGTTTACTTTGTAAAGTATGTTGTCGTGGATTATCTGTGGTACCGGAGGAAAGTGGAAGGGGCATATGTTGATTCTCTTGGCTTCGATGTGATTGACAAATGGGGAAGGATGGTTCCGGATCCACATAGATGGCCTTCCTCGAAAGGTGGTAGAGGATTCAGTGAGGTGGCTGCAAAAGTTCATAGAATGGGTTTGAAATTTGGAATTCATGTCATGAGAGGCATCAGTACTCAGGCGTTCAATGCAAACACACCTATTCTAGACATTTCAACGGTATTGCAAATTATCTCTTCAAATTTTTATTTTTCCTTCACCTCAATTATGCTAGTTATTTTTCAAATACTTGCTTTTAATAGGAGTGATTGAAACTCAAATACTATGTACTGGCCTTATTCTTTATGCTCATTTCATAATAGGGCAAAGCTTATGAAGAATCTGGTAGGAAATGGTCTGCGAGAGATATAGGAATCAAAGAGAGGACTTGTCCATGGATGCAGAATGGGTTTATGAGTGTTAACACTAAGCTGGGAGCTGGAAGAGCCTTCTTGAGATCACTCTATCAACAATATGCTCAATGGGGGGTAGATTTTGGTATGTTTTTCTTCTGATATTGAATTGGAGAAGGAAGCCTGTTACGTGGAATTCTCATTTCCTTTGTTTTTCGTCCTTAAGATGTTAGGGAGCAATAAAAAGAAATAAAGAAGCAAAGTACTACTACTTGCTGCTTAGATTTTCTAATTAACGCACTCCAGAATTTTTTTATTTTTTTTTTGTGAAAGGCTTACCTGGATTCATATACTTTGCAGTTAAACATGACTGTGTTTTCGGTGATGACTTCAGTCTAGATGAGATAAGCTATGTTTCAAAGGTAAACATACTCCATGTCCATCTTTCTTTGGTTTCTAATACTGTGTAATCCAAAAATCAACGCAGGAGAAGAATCTGTGGATGATCAGTAAATAAAGAAAAAGCTTGTGTTCTCGACAAATATTGTTGACCTTACTATTTATGTCAAATGATGCAGGTTTTGGCAGGAGCTAAACGCCCAATTGTATATTCTTTGTCTCCTGGAAGTGCTACACCTACTTTGGCAAAACAGATAAGTGGTATTGTAAACATGTATAGAGTTACAGGGGATGACTGGGATACATGGGGAGACGTTGCTAGTCATTTCTCCATCAGTCGGTAATTTTTTTAGAAAAACACTCTTGATTTCATATTAGATGTTTCACTCTTAAATTTGACCTTTTGCTTCGATTAGAGATTTTGCTGCTGCCCAAATGATTGGAGCAAAAGGGCTGAGGGGAAAGTCTTGGCCTGATTTAGATATGCTACCCTTGGGATGGCTTAGCACTCCAGGTAGACTAGACTTTGCTCAAACGTGTAGAATGAAAGCATTAAAACTCTGTTCAATGGACACTAATGGAACGGATTAACTATTACTTAATCAGATGTTATTCATGGATGTAATTATGTAAATGATGTTTGCTTTTATTCGTAGGCAAAGATGAAGGTCCTCATAGAAAGTCTAAACTTACTCCGGATGAACAGAAAACCCAGGTACTCTTTATGCAAATATTATACCCCTATTTTATCTAAAAAAAAAAATAAACATTGAACATTATAATGTGATATCATTTGATAGATGACATTATGGGCCATGGCCAAGTCCCCTCTCATGTTTGGAGGAGATATGAGAAAGCTCGATAATTGGACATTCGGACTCATCAGCAATCCCACTCTCTTAGACATAAACGCCTTCAGCTCAAACAATAAAGAGGTAGTATCTCTATCTGCTTTTACCACATCTCAATATGACATTTTTCACTAGCTCTAGATCCATTGTATGTTGTGCTTGGTTTAATTCGAGATACTTCATGCAGTTTCCTCACGTTTCAAGCAAAAAAATTGGTGCAGCGAGAGATCTTCAGGTGCCTGCTACATCAGAGGTCCCTATTCTTAGCCTAAGTAGCTGCCACGATGATAATGCAAGAGGCTGGTATACTAAAGCTGTTGTTGGTGACCTTGATCATATTTGCTGGAGTGGAAGCAAAAGCGTCTCAAGTGAAAAACCATTCTGCCTATACAAAAGAAGCCCACTTTTGTTCTCGTAATCATTCTGTAACTGAACCTCCTCTTTCTTTCAAAATCGTAGCAAATCGAAACTTCTATTCTATCAATATCATCTCACCTCAAACACCACCTTGTGAATGTAAAGCAGAGATGAACATGTGGTAAATAAAAATCGTTATGGTGGTACAACACATTTACTCAAGACGCGGAAAGCAGCTGTTTGCCTTGGAGATTCTTCAAATAAAATGTCTACTTCCAAAGAACTGAAAAGAGGTTTATTTTCAACTTGCAAATCGGATGCTAATCAGGTAAATTTTCCAAGATCCCTTTTTTGAATAAATGGTGATTCATTATACATGGATATGAAAAGGACTACGTTTAGAAAACGGGAAAAATAAACTTTCACAATTATGGAGACAATCTGGTATTCTCTTTTCTTCTTTGCTCACATTTGATCAAGTTTTCTTTAATACATATGTAGCATTTGTATTTTTGTTATTGTGTGCTTACTGCATAAGAACATGATCTATATACTACCCATAAAGACGTCGTTGCAAGTAATTAATGTACTTGGTTTTACTTGTAATAGCTTTTTGTTCAGTCAAATAAACAAGAACATGTTGACTTGAACAGATGTGGGAGTTGAGCTATAACGGTACGCTGAGAAATAGCTACTCTGGGTTATGTGCAACTATGAGTACAGTCAAAGGTGATTGATCTTTCATTTCATTCTCTAGAAAACATGTCATATCATCTTGATTAACAGGGGAAGCTATTTGAAAATACCTGGACACTGCAGGGGGTGTTTATAGTGTTCTTTTGATTATCTCCCAAAATTATAGTGCATTTAGTGAAATATATCCTGTTTAGTTCAGTTACCTAGAACACATATAATATTAACTTTCATGCAGCCGAATCAGGTCCTGGTGGAGCACGTGCATGGATTGCTACCGGACGAAATGGTTTGTTTTTAAACTCTAGTTTCTAGTTATGATTTGATACAATCCATGCAAATCCAAACCAGTATATCTGTTTTTTTTTAAGAGGTTCAATTAGCTTGTTAAAGAGAATTTCAGGGTTCATGCTTCATACGACATAGTTTCTCTTCTTCCAGGAGAAGTATATGTTGCGTTTTTCAACTTGGATCCACAAAAGGCTTTAATATCGATGAGCACAGCTGACTTAGCTAAGGCACTTCCGGGTGGGAAGTTGGATTCATGCCAATGCAGAGAAGAATGGAGTGAGAAGGATTTTGGTGTTTTAAGAGGTTCATTATCCACACAAGTTGAGAGCCATGGATGTGCTGTTTTTGTCTTAAGCTGCTCCTAGCTACCTGGCCACTACTTTGGCAGCTCCAGTATAGTGTGACCTATAATAGTCTTGAATAACTAGAAATACATTGCCAGATGATTTCTTCACCATTTTCGATTTGTTAACTGTGAATTAAATAACTAAATGGAGATTTAGATATTAGTACATGTGCTGGCTGCAGCGAACGTATCGATCTTTAGAATTGTTGGCTCAATAGAATATGTGTATATGGGCTACACACAGGAACTTACATGGTAGTAGTAATTTACAATGAATCTAATATCATTGTTACATATATAGAAAGTCACATAAATTTATGCATAATGTGCATTGAGATTATTTTGAAATAGTGTAGTATATAAAAAAAAATACTTGAACCAGCCTAGCTCTATGCGACTGAACATGCTGCATAGTCCTGGACCCGGCCCTAGCCATATTATGACATTACATGCTTCTTTAATCCAGGAATATGAGCATCCATGAAATACCTTCTCCAGTCTATTTTCTTAGCATCAATCTCAAAGTCAACTTGCTCTTCTTTAGACATTTCACTTAGTAACTTGATAGTATTGCCAGTATGAAAAATCCCCTTGAAAAATCCCATGAACTCATACATCTTACACATTTGCTCAGCATATGCAACCATCGCTCTGCATTTCTTATCAGAGATCTTTCCATTAACATCAACACTCTCAGCTGCATTATGCAGCCGAAGAATCTCATCTCGGGTATATTTGGAGAAGTCTTCAAAATTATTGAAACACTGAACTTTCTTAATATTGTTGGTCATGAACCAAGGGTTCAACTGGAAGTATTCGTGAATGATCTCGAAGATATCTCCAAATCGAAGAGGATTTACAACACCAGATGCAACCTGGTAGATATTTAATTGTGGCTTATTTATCACTCCATGCTTTGCAATTGCAGCTATTGTTGCATTCACCACCATGTCCACCGGAATCTGAAATTTCACTAATGAATTTAAGAATATTTACTATTTCATCAGACAATTCAGATGGGAACTTTTCTTTGGAACGTGAGTATGTGTTTGGAAATGCTACTAACAATGTCGAGATGTGTATCAGGATCAGCCAAGAATGCAGGAAGTTGTCCCTTTCCATGAGAAATAATCACCGGATCGAGCATCCTAGATCAAAGATATTACAAATGTGCAAGTAACTTGAAAATTTTAAGAGAAGATGAAATTCAAATTAATTATTTGAACGAACCTGTTTCCTTGTATCCATCCTGTGAAAGGTTCTTTGTAACTGCTTTCGATGACAGTTGGCCTAATGATAAGTACCGGTATGTCTCCCCTGATTTCATCCAAGCACATCTCTCCCATGGCCTTGGTCATCTGGTATGTGTTGTTCCAACCTAAATAGTTCGCCCTGTAGTCACACAGTATAAACCAAAATATCATTTTGATAAAGTTCAAACTAGCTAGTTTCTCCGTTTTCAGCTACTTTTGCTAAACAAAGCCAATATATGACAGTCGACAGACCTTTCAAAGCCTAGCCGTTTTAGATTCCTGGTAGCATCAGAGTCAGAGGAGGATGCACGTGCTTTCGTAGCTAAGCTTATCTCCTCAACTAAATCTAATTGACCAGATGCTGGCAAACCAATACCATCAGCTTGATTTCTTCCAGTTTCTTCTATAGCTAATGGTTTCTCAGTTATCATCCCTTCTTTTCTTCCGTTAACATAAGCTGAAAAAAAAAAACTATCCAGTCTATCATCAATTCATCACTACATTAGCAAATACAGATCTAATCTCAGTTACAAGAAAGACGTGTAATTTCTTCTTAATTATTACCAGTTGAAATGTGAACGAACAGCTTCAGGTTCTTGCATGACTTGGCAAATTTCATCAATCGTTGAGTTGCGCTCACATTGGTGTTGAGCATAACGTCATATCTATCCCGTTAATTATAAGTTTAAGCCGATGTTTGATTATTCATCATATTCTTTAGTAAATAAAGCAAAATTGATATTTTAGCAATTAATCTGCCCGAACCTGTCATAAAAGGTGGTGCAAGCTGCAGATCCGACTATAACATCTACATCGTTGATGATTTGTTGAGCTTGTTCGGAATCTATTCCAAGATTCGAGTCACAGATATTACCAACCACAGGTACCAACTTCTCTTGTATGAATGTTTCATATCCATTTCCATGTATCTCGCCAAGCACTTTGAACAATTCTGAACTAATAATCTGCAGGTGACACCGAATACAAATAAATCATAAAATTCAAGTTCAAATGATCATATGTTTGAACAGTTACCTACGTCCTTTTGCAATCGATCCAATGCTGCCTGCTGATCCGGTGCCTTGATTAGCACGTACATTTTACCGACTGATGTTGATCTCAATAGCTTTTCAATGAAAACTACATGAAAGTAAATATGTAAATTTCTCCACTTCATCAATGTTATGGAATACTATACAAATTAGTAAGACGAATAAATATATCTACATATTCGCTCCGTTCCACGCCAGTTGTCCAAATTTATTCGCAGTCTGACATATTTTGATTGCGAAAAAGTCAAAACTGAACAACTAACCGACATAGGAGTATATATCAGTACCTTTGCCTACAAGACCAGTTCCGCCAGTAATGAAGATATTTTTTCCATGGAAAAACTTAACAATCCCTATACCACCCCCTTTGTTGAAACAAGGTTCATCATCCGGTAACCGCTGCAATTCTTCCTTAAGAGGGTGGTGGGGGAAATCATTGACATGGAAACCATTAGTTTTTGCAGAAATGGTTCTGCTGTTTTGATCATTGTAAAACAAGGGAACATTGGATTTCCCATACTTTGCAAAAGAAAATTTGGTCATTGCAGGATCATGAGAGGCTCTAGATGTGTTTTCATAGTTTAGTTTAAGTGAAGCACACAAGTTTGAGCTTTGTGTTAGAGACATTTTTATTTGAATCTGTACTGCTAGAAATGCAGGTCTATTTATAAGAGTGAACGGAAAACCGAAACATGTTAAGTAATCAAGTAATCTATTTAGTTAACTAATCAAGGGATTAGATTAGTTCAACATTTAGTTAATTATCCTTATCATGGGCCTATTTAAATTCCAATTTTAGTCTACTTATACAGTTATACGCCTCAATATCTCGTTTTCACTATAAACTGTTTTGTCTTTCCTTTTCATTTACCTACTCTTAACCTTGTGGTGTATACTATTGCTTTTCTCTTCTGTTGTTTACACAGGACAGGTGACCTTGGTTGATCTATCAATTATCGGTTCCTACATCTTTCATTCTCTCTGTTTCTGATTTCGGCCATCTTATAATGGATTGCCGACCGAATTGAGCTCAGCTCGTACATAAACGAGCATAAGTTGAGGCTCGAACGAGCCGAGCTCGAGCCGAACTTTTTTTAAGGCTAGACTCGCATCATAATACTATTTATCCATTGATTTCTTTTCAGACATTGGCACGAATTTAAATACTACTAATTTAGTTCTTTACTTCCAATCTAATCTCACTTTTTTAGCCTTTTCACAAAATTTTAATATTAAAAGTACACCTATTTACCATATTTTGACATAATTAAAAGGTAACATTTTGTTGAACATAACACATTTCCGAAGCCTAATATTTCTATATAACACATTTCTGAAGCCTAATTCTAAGATGATGACCGATGGAAATATTGCATTGTGTATGAACAAATGTAGTTATGATTTGTGAATGATTTTTAAGTGATGGTCATGCACTCATGCCTCATTATATAACGTACAATGAGATACACATGATACAGTCATATCTACAAGATTATAATCTTATCGAAAAAAGAATTATAAGCACTAAATTAAGAGATTACAACACTAACCATTATAATCACGAAGATTGCATATATAGAATCATATATTGTATAAGATTTGATGTGATTAATTTTTTTTTAAACGTCTAAAAGGTGACTCGAATTCTAATCTATTGGTTGGAGTCTGGAGTTGAAGCGTATTACCGATCAAGCTGCACTCGTTGTCTATGCAATGTGATGAAGTTGAATTGTAGAATGCACAATATTAGTAATTGTTTGCTGGACTTATGTTTAATCTAGCACTCTAACTGATGTCATATAGAAGTAGTTAAGTGCTATTGATCTCGGAATGTGAGACTTCTCAGATTAGGTTAGGTGAATAGTTGTACTATAAACTTTACTTGTAATCTACCTGCATATAAAATAAGATATGTTAGATTTTACCGGGCTTTAGATTCAACTTGTCTTGCTGGTCTAAGAAGTGGTCGAGTAGAGTAGAGTAGAGAAAAGAATATCGCAAGTAGATTACTTCCTAAAGTGGAGAAGAGGCGCTCTTTTATAGCTAGGAAGTGCTCCGGGGACGAGGAGCTAACTTGTTCGGGTTTTGATAGGCCCTATTAGCTTTTGAATGTGTGTTTGGTCGGTTCTCTAAGAGGTCGACTTTAGTCCGCTGCAATCTTTCTCCTTGATAGATAATCATTCTTTAGTATGGAATGTTCGTATCTGTTTGGGTTGGGTCGGTTCAATTAGAATAATGACGACAAGTGCCTTTTGAGTGTTTATATCAACCCTTTTATTTTAATTTAACGATCTCCTAGCTATAATCTCCTCGACTACTGATTTTACGCCTCTAGTAATAAAAGGGGAAATGAATTTGCTTTGAACCATTTTAAATTGCGAATTCATAAAGAGAAACTTATAATTTGTATATATATCACTAGCTTAAATCGTTAAAGAATGTTTGTTGTTTGGGATAGAGTTCTCCATGACGTATGTAATATGCTATAGCTCAGAGCCTCAGAAAGTTTGAAGCGAGCCGCAAGAATGATGCAAAATGATGACATGATTACAAAAGTCGCTACATCATCCATGCATGCATGAAGACTCTACTGTAGTTTGAATATGGAGTTGTCCCAAAGAATTGATAACAACCGAGCAGGTACATCATCATATCACATATATTGTGTGCATAATTAGGCCAAGATCTATGCAATTTGGGAGAGAGGTATTTTTTTATCAAAATTTAAAGGGTATTGCACGCGCAATACAACGTTTATTTTTATCAGTAAATTTAGTGCCCTATGTTATAATTTTCGACAATTTTAGTCTTTTGATCGAAAAATCAACCATTGATCATGTTGACTGCTGATGTGTCAACATGATCAAATATTCTTTCTCAATTTGAACTTCCACCTAAATACCACCTAATACTAGAAAAAAATAAAAATAAAAAATTTGATTTTAATTAAAACATAAAATAGAGTGTAATTTTAAACGTGGTATGTTACGAATTAGGTGCGTGTAGTTAATTGATGGTGTAGTTAATAATAAGCAATTAGTTATGACTTAGGTGCACGTAGTTTTTATAGAATTTTAAACGTGGTATGTAAAATAATCAGTTAATTTTTCATTTTTAATCAGCCACACCCCCCGTGCTTGGCACGGGGTTGCTTTTGGAATTTATTTTTTTTATGTATGTATTAAATTTAATTTTTTAACGATTAACACTGTCTATTTTTCTAATTAGCATATTCATACAAATTCATTCGAAGTATTTGTATTCATTATATTTGTAAAAATTATAATATTTAAATACTTTTTATCTAATTATAAATACTTTTTATCTAATTATAAATACTTTTTTAAGTATAAAATAGTTAAAACGCTTAATAATAATTTTAAATTTAATTTTGTGGGTTTATTGGATTTTAATTTCTTTAAAAAGTATATACATTTTAAAATTATAAAAATGACATGTGTCGCTTAATTAAGCTGTCATGTGTCATAAGGGTACCGTATTAACGTTTAATCAATTTAATGTACTAAAATCGGATGTTTGGATTCCCATGACTTACTTCTCTTGTAACTTCATGTTAGAGCATTTGGCATGGTAGAAATAAATTGAAGCATCAGAATGTTAATATATAGAAAATCTATGTAAGTTTTATTTGATAATCTAATAATACATTGGCATTGGTAGTATAAAGAGTTGTGGCCAAGAATTGATACAATCGAGCGGGTACATCATCACATATTCACATATTAGGCGATTGAAATTAGTGGGTGGGGGGCTCCTTTCTTGTCGACCAGACTGACGCACTTCCTAGCAGTCCTTGACCTAATCGTGTCCATCGCCATTCGTATTTTTACTTTTTTTTAAAAACAATAAAGTGGTAATTTGAACCCTCAACATATTCGTTTAAAATGAAACAATTTACCAACTGAGTTGCGCTTCATTGTCTATTCTTCGTCATTGTAGGCGGTAGAGTATGCATTGTATCAACCAGGCGGTTGAAATTAGTGGGTGAAGTCCAGTGTCCTTCCCCATTCATAGTCGACTAGAGTATGGCCATAAATTTATGTATTCTCTTTTGAGAATTCATTATTTTCAACCTACATTTATTTTGGGAGAGTACTAGGGATCTCATGAGCTTTATATAAAGTGCAGTTGTACCACTAGTGCTTAAATCAGCTATCGAGCTTGGTCTTCTCGAACTCATCAAAGAAGATGTTCATGCTTCTGCTTCAGAGCTAGCTGCGAAACTTCCTACAACCAATCCCGATCAGCTGCCATGGTCAATAGAATCCTCCGCCTCCTCAGCACATACTCCATTCTCAACTGCAACGTCGTAAAGCTGCCCGATGAAGGTGGCATTCAACGCCGGTACTCTCTGGGTCCTGTGTGCAAGTATCTGACCAAGAACAAAGATGGACTTTCTTTCGTAGCTCCGGCATTACTCCTCCATCACGACAAGCTCTTTATTGAATCTTGGTAAGTATTATTTCTAATCCCGCCTAACCTCTTGGTTTTGATTAAGAATGGTAACAATTTCGTCGATCGATATATAGGAATCATTTAAAAGATGCAGTTCTAGAAGGAGGAGTACCGTTCAACAAAGTTCATGGAACATGCATATTTAATTATGCGGGTTCTAATCCAGATTTTAAAGAAGATTGTTGAATCATATAAAGGATTTGACGGTTTGAAATCTTTAGTGGATGTTGGAGGTGGAAATGGAGCAACACTTCGACATATCAGAATAGCCCCAATGGGCGCGGCCAGCAGAGTGCGTGCCACGCAGTCAGGTGGTAGCAACCGGCTGTTGCCATGTCCTTTCTTTTTAATTTTTTTCGAAATTTGAATTATATCTGTTTTAAAACGTTAATATCTCCAAAAATATAAAATAAAAAATCACCAACGACTATGATTTTTAAGATCTATAAAATGAGATCAATCTTGATATTTTTTACTTCATCTCATCTCCAAATCCTCTTTCTCTCTTAATTAAACTTAAAAAAAATCTCTTATCTCAAAACACTCCTTCCACTTTTATTTTCCGACGAGATGGACGCGGTGTATTTGCAATGGTTGAAAGAAAACAAACCCCAAAATATACCATCAGTACATGCAAGCTCACTACGAAAACACGATTTTTCCATCCCAACCAAGTATCGTTCGGCCTTTGTTCCAAGATCATTACACTCAAAATTACCAATCTCCATCCTTCCAAACACCAATGTTTAACAGTAAACTAACGAAACGACAAACGCCGTCAATTTTTTGATGTACCGTCAAAAAAGTTGAAAGGTTTTGAAGTCGAATAAAAAAAATTTATAGGGTAACTTCAAAAAACGAAAATAGTTAATAGTGTAAAAAAAAAAATTTCATTCTTTTATTACGCTTCCGTCCCATATCATTAGAGAACAACCAATTACTGTATGTTACTTCTCAGAGAAAAAAAAATCATCTAATAACGATAAGACCACTGCTGCCGATCCTGACGAGTGGCGATTCGAAGCCTGCTACTACAAGTTTGATCAGATACATATGTTCATCTGATGAGGACAGGAAATAAATTAAGCTCTTGGGAATTTTCCTCAATTTCTTAGTCTAACTATTTTTTCTTTCCCCTTTTAGCTGATCAGATCTAGGCCACAATCTAATCTTTTGTCCAACTTTAAGTATTACATGGATGATAACAAAATCTTGGCCATGAAAGTAGAAGTGCTTAGACAATTTACAGAAGTAAAACACATGAGAAAGAAAGAAAGTGTAAAAGAGTCAAGGACCTGCCATACTTTAATGTTAATAAATTGCAACATTGTAAAGAGGATTCAGATAATCATTCTTCTGAATCATGAACACCTTTAGCTTAGTACTGATTATTTGCTCTATATATTCACAGAGTTCTATTCTCAGTAGGCATCCTTTAAATCCGACTCTGAAGGCCTGACGTACTGTGGTGCAATGGCTGCTTCGAGTCAGGTGATTTATGGGCTCAAGTCCAGTTCAGATGCTTTGGATTTATACTCCTGTGCCAATTGCAAGAAGATGATCATAAGTGGGCAGGACACCTTCATGTTCAAGTAAGCTGATTGGCTCATTAGTGTTTCTTTTTTTTTCTGTACACTAAACTGCACTGTTTTAATATTCCCAGTATATGACATGGTGTGATTATTCATCATTCGATTAAGAACACACGAATTTCTGGTGCAGAGACCAGGCGTATTGCTCGAAGAAATGCAGAATCATTGCAATGATTCAGGATACTGGGTACAGCCCAAATGCCCCAGAGGAGACAGCAGGATCAAAAGCAAAATAAAGTGATGCGGAACGAGTGGAGAAATAAAAGGGAGCTGGAAAACCGTGGGTAGAAGATGAATTCGACTTCCACAAAAGGCGTCCTACAAGCATTCAATCAGCTGTTCCAACAGCTTTTTTTCTTTTACTTTATTTGCTTAATTGAAGACAATATTTATCTGCATTTTGACCCTTGTCAGGGCTTATGTTTTGTTTATCAAGTTATTCATGAGACTATTATTTTGATATTCATATATGTCTTTGCTTGTTTAATTCAATCTTACCAAGTTCTTCACATAACTGAAGACCAGAATCACTAGGCCACGAGGCAATGCACCGTGGATGGAGGATGCAAACGTGCAAGAAGCGTTGCTGTGACATCATAGCGGCCTGATATGCAGAGGCCTCCACCTCATGGCTGATGGCCCCCATGACTCTGTTACTTTGCTTATTGCCACTACAAGAGATTTGATTTGACCTAATGAATCTGAAAACAAACCATCCGCTTTTGCTGATGGCCTTAAAAAGACATTCGTCTTTCTTCTCCTGGTTTGTTAATTTGTGTTGCAGGTTTATCTTATGAGTTCCAATATACTCTCGGGCGGATTCACTTAAGGACTGAGTTTCTTACCAACCAGAATAGACAGATACGGAACGATGGAGAAGAAAAGGAAGCTGGAAACATGCAATGTGGCTAGAAGTCGACTCTCAGGAAAGACGCTATTTAATTTAAAAACTATTAGAAGGAACATGCCTTAATGAGGGGCATACATAAACCATAGTCGAACTTGGATATTGGTGTTAACATAACTTAATGTACAAATTGAACAGGTTGAAGTTAAACAATTCACCAAGTTGATGAGTAACTTTGTGATATATTGCATAATAGCCTCTCTGAGTTATTGAAAGACAAAACCCGTAATTAATGAAAATGTATAAAATCCCTTGAACTAAATAGAAATTAAAAAGCCAGCGAAAAATCCCCTGTTGATTTGGCTGATGACGAAAAAAGAGAATTCTTGGTTCAGTTCTATACGGGATTAATCAAGTGCATTTCTATCCTCTTTGAACCGCCAACATGACACAGACTGCATTGGAGTACCATTCCACTTGACAATCATGCAGCCTCCATCCAGATCCACACTACAAGCACTCCAGCAACTATTTGTATTAAGCATAAGCTCAGCCTGATAAAAACACAACTTGCTCAGTTCTTTCTCCACAATCCCAGATCCACCAAAATACTTTCTCCAGAACTCAACTTTCGCGTGTCTTAATCTCCTCTCTTCATCACCTGCTGCAACGATATCCCTGATAGTCTCCGCAAAGTAAAAGGTCTCAAGTATCTTCCTATACATAACAAGATCTCCATCCAAGCATTCCTCTAGGCAATCAAACGCTGCACAAGTGAGCGTTATCACCTCATGGAACCGGTCTATAAAGACTTCAGTGTTAGTATCAGCTTCTATATCGGTAGAAACCATCAGAACAGGTTTGAGTTCCTTCACAAAGTTTGTGAACTTCTCTAACTGATTAGGCCTATCTAACAGGAACCCAAATCGCAGCCCCACAAAAACCATCACCGATTCATCTTCCTCCACCTCAAAGAACTCCTTTCTTAAATCTTGCATTTCTGACACAACTATGTTGAACGAAAATGGCAAGGACAAGGACTCTGCGAAAGAGGATAAATATTTACCTGTTTGCTCTATCCTGTTCGTTGAAGTTCCAACCGTGGTAATCTTAATCGAATCAAAAACTGCATCGCGATCTTTTAAATTTGCCAAGCCTTGCATAAAGATAATGCAATGTGAGCCACTTTTGACACTGAGATCTATCAAGTGAATCTTTCTTGAGGATCCCACATTGTCTAAAATTGCTTGCATTGCTGTAAAGTGAGTTATCTGGGTGAAGGGTAGCTTTAGCTCATACGCAAGAAGAACCGGGGTGAACTTCATCACGAAATCTTCCACATCTCCAATTCTCCTCTCAAGATCAACCATATGTCTTTCCTTGTCAATCCTCTCCTTTAACGCCTCCGTGAAACACAAGACCACTCTCTGAATCGGATTCGCAGCACGTGAAGCTGAGAGTGCACACTGTCTGAGCAGTTTCTCAGCTGGCTCAAAGTCATGGACAGAAACTTTCTCAGCAGCAACAAGAAGAGATATTGCAAGCTCCACATCCTTCAAGTTATCATCCTTAGCCAAATCAACCTTGGAATTAGAGGAACAAGCACCATCGGCCTTATCCTGGTGAAGGAGTTTGGTTCTTGCTATGTTCATGATGCATTGAGCTGATGTCACTTCACGGTTTGATCCGACCGCTTTTCTTGATTTGAAAAGGGAATTCAATTTGTTATCTGGATGCAAACGTTGAATCTGCCTCTGGTACACGTGCAGAATCTTGAATACAGATTTGGTTTCGGAGCATGTATTTTCGTCGTTGGCTTGTACACTACTAGAGAATGTAAAGGGCAAATCATTTGCATCCTCTCTAACATCTTTGGATTGTGAACCCATTGATATTGTTTTTCTCTCTCACTAATGTTCTTGTTATGGTTGCAGATAAAAAGCTAAGTGAGAGTGGACAATGCAGATCCCTTTTTATCATTGGAATGAAAAATGTTGGAAATATTGTGCATGTGTTTATATTTGACAATACATAGAAATCATCGAAACATATGCTGGAAAGTATGAAACATTTCAAAAATATGGTCTCTACTCTCTAAGTACAACGCCAGACACTCGAAAAGAGACAAAATCGCGAGCAAAACTCTTCAATTGATGAAGCATTTCAAGGGTATATGGTCTCTAAGAAATATTGGATTTTGTTTGTATTGGACGCCATAGAATATTGGCAGCCGTTTTAAGCAGAAAAAACCATTTACTTGAGAACATGTTTCAGTTTAATTCAAGACAAACACTTAAACTTAAGTTGTAAGAAATCACTGATCTTAGAGCTTAACTGTTGTCATTTAGCTCATTTTTTGTCTGAGCTCCAAAAGAAGTTTCGTAAAGTATATTGGAGAACTACCGTGCCAATTAAGAAGTGTTGTGATCAATCGTGGTAAATACTATGATTTCTTGTGTGAAAGAAAGACAATGTAAAGAACATGTACACAGTTGAGGTGAAAGTCGATATGTCTTCTAGTGAGCTAAAAAGTCGAGATGTTTCGGTCTGATGAGCCAAAGTTAGTTGATCTGTTTAAGTCAGGGCAAAGTATAGGCAATCCTGGGTCCTGGCTTTTAAGTCATCTGAAAGACCAAGCTAGGCGCATCGTTGAACGAGTCGAGTATATAGCTCATATGTTTAAGTTATTGATCGTGAATAAAGTGAGAAAGAAAGTTTCAAAGTAATTCAGATTTCGATTAATGTACTTCTACATATCGAGTAAAGAAATAAATTGAAATCAAGAAGAATGTATATGGCCATTGTTAAGGTATTGAGAATCAATTTTAAAGATAATGGATTGGAAGCTATACAAAAATGAAGTAAATGAACATAAGGTGGTTGAATCATAAGGAGTTAGGAAGTTGAATGCATGAGCTATCACATCCGAATCCCGTTGAAGAAAATATAATTGAAGCCCGAAACGTGAAATGCGGTTAAAAGGTGTAATTTTACTTGACTGTGTCTTAAAAATGTGTGATTGGTTTGATGTATTGTTATGCGATTTAGATGTCGCTTTCATGTCTGAAACACATTTCTCGTATCACACTTGGTGACTGGTATTTATGCGTTTCGACTAGTGGGGTCTATTTTTTTGCTTGGACAATGACAATTTGCACTTGAAATCCTCGATGAATATGTCGTGCAATATTCTACTAATTTGAAATAGTCTACGAACGATCATATTGTTTATTTTAATTTGCATTATAATAAAGTTGTACAGTAATAAACCGCCTTATTTGGCCACACTAATGTGAATATAACTAGTATACTATTACACTTATTAGGGCAACAATTATTCTTCTTCTTAATTCTTTGGTTTTTATGTTCTTAATTATTTTTCCTGTTGTCAACAATTTTCTTCCTAATTCTTTAAAAGATATTTTTATTTTCTTCTTATCTTCCCTTTTGTTAACAATGTTTTCCTTCTTAATTCTTTCATTATGTTTTTTCTTCATTTTTTTACCCTTTATTAATGTTTTTATTCTTCTTAATTATTCAAACGTTTTTATGTTTTTATTTAAACAAGTCTAAAACGCATATCTCAAATACATGAAAAACGAGAAGTGTTCGAATGTGCTCCAAAAATGCATTTGCCAATACACTTGGGCAAAAACGCACGGGCTTAATTAGATGGAGTTCGAGAAACGTATTATAGCCGAAACGCATCAAACCAATAATTGTTCGTATGTGGTCACACCAAACACACCGCAATACATCAAACCAATCAAGCCCTAAGTTAGTTTTACAATGTATCTTTGCTTGTTTGCTATATATAATCTCAATTTAATTGCATTTTTATGTTAAAATACCATAAAAAAACTCAATTATTCGAATTTAGACAATTCAATTATAATTCTATATATACCAAAAACAAATGCTATATGATTTCGAATAAATTCAAAAATATTAGAATAAAAGTCAATATAAATCAAATGTAAAATGTATGAATTGCTAGTTTGTAATTGCTGATAATATAAAGAGAAGTGAATGAACAAAAAAGCAAAAATAAGCAAAAATATTAATTTTGGAGGGTGTCTAAATTTTTACTATATCATAAAATTAAAAAAATTCCGTTACAAAAGTTCGATTTGAAAAAATCAAAACTCAATTATTTTATTATAGTGACAATAATATTGACGTATTAAGTTTGCGATTTAAAAAAAAAATACTCAACCGGTTATGGTGATTCTGAGTTTTAGATTCCATTTGGTATGTGGTATTATACCTCCACGAGTTGAACCTAACGACTTTGCAGTTTGCACTCTATCGTGCAAAATTCCAATATTCACTTTTAGTCTATTCACATTTCCGACATTTATTATTGTTTTATATTAACCAAAAAACACACAAACATATATAAAGAAGTTAAAAACGTAAACATACATATGCATCTGAATAGTATATTAGTTTCCATAATTAAAATTAAAACTCATCTTTGAGAAAAAAAAACACAAACCCACACACACACACGAACAGAAAAACAAAACAAAGCAAAGCAAAAATGTCGACGAAATCGCCATGGGGCAACAACATCGGCAATTGGGCGGCGGAAGCCGAGCGCGAGGAGGCGGAGGAGCGGGAGGCCGCCGCCAAATCCGCCGCCGCCAGCTTCCCCAGCATCAAAGACTCCATCAGCAACACCCCCAAGCAGAAGAAAAAGACCAAAATGACCCTCCAGCAGTTCACCATGAACCAGCAATCCTCTGCCCCTTCCCGTGGATTGACTCCTGAGGAAATGCTCCGCCTCCCTACCGGCCCTAAGGAGCGCTCTCCCGACGAAATGCAATTCGGCCGTTTAGGCGGCGGATTCTCCAATTACGGCGGTCGGAGTGGATCCGGTGGTGGAGGTTTCTCTCAGGGGAGGTCTCAGCAGGATTACGAAGGAGGAGGAGGGAGGAGATCGTATGGTTTTGACGATGATAATCGCCGTGCTCCTAGGGTTTCAGATTCCGATCAGCCGTCTCGAGCTGATGGAGTTGATGATTGGGGCTCGATGAAGCGTCAGCAGCAGGTTGTTGCTGATAGCAGCTACGGTGCGGCGAGGACGGGGCCGAAATATGGCGCGCTTGGTGGAGGAGGTGGTCCAGGTGGAGGTTCTGCTGTTGGATCGAGGGCTGATGATGTGGATAATTGGGCGTCTGTGAAGAAGCCTGTTGCTCAACCACCGCAGGGTAGATCGTCTAGCTTTGGGTCAGGTTTTGCGCGGCCTGATTCGGATCGTTGGACTAGGAATGAGCCGGTGAGGGGAGCGGGGGTGGTTCCGGATGCGTTGAAATTTGAGCCTGAAGTGAAGGTGAATAAGCCTAATCCGTTTGGAGCTGCGAGGCCGAGGGAGGAGGTGTTGGCTGAGAAAGGATTGGATTGGAAGAAGTTGGATTTGAATGCTGGTGGTGGTGGTGGAAGTAGGCCGAATAGCTCACATTCGAGTAGGCCAGGGTCTGCGCAGTCTAGCAGGTCAGAGGCTGTGGTGGCTCCTGTTGCTGCTGAAGCTGTGGTGAAGCCAAAGCCGAAGGTGAATCCGTTTGGTGATGCCAAGCCGAGGGAGGTTTTGCTGCAGGAGAAAGGATTGGACTGGAAGAAGATTGACTCGGAGTTGGAGCATCGACGAGTGGACAGGTAATAAATCATCATGCTTTCTAGTATTACTATACTTTATAGTGTTGGTACATATGCGCATTTCTTGTTAATTGTGGTATAATGCATGATTTGATAGGTGATGATTATCATTCCTGTTATCGTTCCAACTTAAATATTTTGTGTGATTTTGTCTGACATTTGGCTTGTCTTTTTGAAGTTGTAGATATAAAAACCTTGCTGAACATACACTTTCAGAATGTTGCATCTGGACATTGAATATTAGCTTAATGTGCTAGTGGACATTGTGGTGATGCATAGTTTGAATTAAATGAAATCAGGGTGTGTTTAGTTTTGATGCTAGATCACTATCCAATAGACGCATGCATGCAATTTGGTGCACTGCATGGTGGAATTGGCATGTATTTTTTGGAGCTCTAATGAAACCAAAGGAACTAATATTCATTGGTCCTTCCCTTAAATAAGGGACATTCTTTTTTTGCCCTCTCATACATTAACTTCTTTTTCTTGTAGTATACATAGAAGATAGATAATCGTAAAATTTAATTATTTTTGTAACTGCCAATTTTCGGTAAATAAATACTTGGTTTGCTTTAATTAGGGTTAATAGTATAGATAGCATGACAAATTGTAGCTGGAAATAGTAACTAGGCATTTGTCCTGAAAATGTAATTTGCATACAAGTGCTGCCATATATAGAGCTTAAGTATTTAATTCTAATAGAATAACTCTCATAGATATGATACATAATATGTCCTGATAAGTTATTGACGCCTACAATAATTTTATACAGCATGTCATTTTGGCGACTAAGCTAGAATGCTTATGTGATATTTCGGTTACATGACAAAGTACGTACAAGGAACTTGTGATTGATGTATCCCCATGCTAGTTTATTCAAAACACCTCATAGGAATTTAATTTTTTGATTGGAGGAGACAAGTATATTGACATGATGAGCTTAGTTCTCCTACAGCATGGTGTGGGGCATCGTATATAAGTACTCGTTGCTTTATCAGATCAAGGGAAAAGGTTCTAAACCTGATGCAACTACTATTGCTACTACTCTCCTAGTTAAACAACATAAAAAGGAATAGCTATCTGCATCTTGCAGAGAAACCTGCTCATTTGATTTTTCATGGAGGTTTTCTTCTAATCAGTACAACTGGGTAGCTTAATGTCAACTTTTTCGAGACTCCAATTAATTACAGCACCTATATATTAATAAAATATCTGCCTTGATAGTTTTTTCAGTTTTGTGTATAAATTTGATCTGGTTTAAGGCCTTAGTTCATAATTGAGACTGCTATAATTGAGTTTCTAACCAAAGGAAATCTGCTCAGGAGACTAGCCAAATAGATTATACCACCTAGGAAGAATGAACAGACCGTTAAGACCATATTTCAATGTATTTAGGATTCTTTCCCTAAACATTCTTGTTCTTGTATAGGGTTTTCTTCTCTCTTTCCTCTCCAACTCTGAAGAACTAAACAAACCTTGGGAATCTTGCTTCTAATAGGAAATAAATATACTCCCACCGTCCCAATTCTCTCTAATAGAATCTCCCTCCTACTTTATTCAACTCTCTCTCTCTCTCTCTCTCTCTCTCTCTCTCTCAAACTTTATTCATCCAATCTACACTTTCCAAATTATTCTAATTATCTATTAATTTAGTCTTAAAATTTGTGCCCATCCATGAGAAGTTGAGTCTGAGTCGGAGGGAGTATTTAATAGGCAATATATGTAGTTCAAAATCAAAAGCATACGAGCAAATACGTTTCGGAGATGAAAGTATGCGTATATGTTCATCGCATAGACGTATGCGTGCTATATAGTCTACCACTCATGTCAAACTATCTCCATCCATCAGTTCCTGTTGTGGGAATGTATGCAGAGCTGAGTGATTGCGATGCACTAGTTGCTTCATTCCTCCTATTTCACACACACATACACATATGATTTATAGGTCTGTGTGCCCCTGGTTCACCCTCTCACAGTTATATTAATCTTGTTTTCCTACGCTTTTCACAAGGCATAAATTGTCCCGGGCATTCTAACGGTTAGACACACCTTAACATTAAATATTAGGAAGAACCATATCTCCAACCACCAATCCCAAGTGCTAGACATTATCCATTAATATGCCCCTAACCGTTAGATGGCCTGATACTCTAACACAAGTACTTCTCTTATTATAAATTTATAACTGTTACAGTTCATTTTCTTTTTGACTATCTATGTATGACTCTATATATTTATGGTCTGTGCTCCTTCCTGTTCTCATAGTTCTTTACTTCTGTTGATCTTATCTTTGTGATTTTTATAATTGTACAATAGCTTGTTGCTATAAAATTTATAACTGATTTTTTCACTTGATTTTCCTACTTGATGTGCATGATATAACCATTCTTGCATCTTCAAAGAAGTTGACAATTCCTATTGTGCATATTTAATTAGTTAAGCAATATAGTTATTTACCCATCACATGCAATGGTAAATTAATCTGTTTCAAGCTTTGTTGGAGCAAGACAATATTTACAGAACACTATTGACATAATGTAAGAAGTCAGTATCATCGACTCTTTCTCTGTAGATATTACTATATCTTTCTTACAGCAGGCAAGATACCCTTATCTGTTCTCACTATTGTAACACCTCTGTGAGATGCTATATTTTAAGCTGAGCTGAGAGGAGTACTCTTTTTTTTTCTGAAGGCTTGAGACAGAGGAAGAAAAGAATCTGAAAGAAGAAATTGGAAATCTGAAGAAGGAATTGCTGGAAAAATCAGGTGAAGAGAAAATCGGTATCGGAGAACTTATTCAAAAAATGGAACAAGAACTGGAACTACTAGTCCGTGAATTGGATGACAAGGTTCGTTACAGTCAGAAGACCTATGAGAGGCCAGGTTCTGGAAGTGGCAGGACTGTTGAGAGACCTCCATCTAGGCCTGGATCAATTGATGGGTCTAGGCCTGGTTTCCAGGATCGTCCTCCTTCTAGGCCTGGATCGTATGAGGAATCTAGGATTGGTCCTAATGATCGACCTCGATCTGGTCCTGGATTGTATGGGGAACCGAGAGTTGGATATCCTGAGAGACCTCGTTCTCGACCTGGAGCATATGAAGACCCTCGGCCTAATTATAATGACAGACCACGTTCCAGGCCTGGAGCCTATGAAGAGTCGAGAGGTGGCTATCCTTATCAATCCTCTCCTATGCCTGGAGGATATCAGGACCAGAGGGCTGCAGACTATGGTGAAAGGACTCGTTCTCATGGCACTGGGAATTCATGGACAAGGCCAGGTGACGATAGAAGAGGGATTCAGGGTGGTGGTGGTGGAAGAGGATTTTTCGGAAGCAGAGATACGGACAGGTATTCCTCCATTCAATTACCCCATTTAAAGTCATCTTGTAGGGAATAACACTGCATCTGTCTAGCCTTCTTTTTTTTTCAAACCAAAAGTTTTGAAATTACTCATTGACCCTCAACTTGTGTTTTCCTTACACTTCAGCAATTTATTTCATGATCTTGTCAAATATCTCTCTTTATTTCTTTTTATCTTTGTAATTGTTTTGTTGGGAGGCATGGAAGGGTAAGTTGAGGGGTGTGCCGAGTGGAATTAAGTAACTTGTGCAAGTCTGGGATGGACCAGGCAAAGTCTAAAGTACCATCACTGTAAAATCTTGGGGATTTTTACATTTTAAAGTGTAGGCATGTAAAGTCTCAAAGGTGAGGGACCAAATTCCTACTATTCCTTTCTTATGCAAACGGTGCAACTTTAGATGGCAAAATGGACCTATTGAAAGTTGAAACCCTTTAGTCCTCTCTTTTTGAGAATCCTGAAATTGATGAGTGGTTTCTCCAAATATTAGTGTTGCCCAGGTTAAATTCATGAAATTAAATAGGGATGCTTTTCTGTAAAAAGTACCATCAGTAGTCTAAATATGTTTAACAAATGACATCTTTGATTGTTTCATTTCATCTAATTTGGCAGGTCGGCCTCAAGGTGGTGAATTGCTTTGGATTGTGGATTCTTGGGAGACATCTCGTGCTTTCTTCTTCCCCTGACTACTTAGAAGACAAATAATATACTGGCACCTCCAACTGTTATGTTCTCATGATTTTGGTGTGGAATGTTAGCTAGAATTATTGAATGCCGGCATAAACAATGGAATGCCTTATTGTTGCATTTTGATGATTTGTAAAAATTGGCAGTACTCGTACGGCTGTTTCGGAGTTAGGATCAGTTCTCTAATTGTTCATAGAGACTCTTCTGTTGTTTATGCACAGGCAGCTTAAGTCCTGTTTTGTCCTCTATTTGTCTTAAAATTTTAATTAGTAGGGTAACCTGGGATACCTCTTGTATTACTTTTCTCAAGACTTGCTGTGTGAAGATCCAAGATTGTTCTGTTTGATCTGCCAAGACATTTGTTCCTCTGTAAATTGATTCATTGTTTCGTAAAGACCTAACCTCGTAAATTAGTGTTCTGCCATACCATGGATTTAACTTTTACTTCTATTTTACGTACTTCTCTTCTGTGATTGGAACCAAGCAATCCACTGTTGTTTCAAGTAGCATTAATTTGCAAATTAAGAAATCATGAACCTCGGAATGTCAATTTGCACTTGGAGCTTTGACAGAGGGACTGAAATTTGAATAGAGCATGCCAAAGCGAGAAGTTTGTTTACTTTATAATCGTGCAGAATCTTAGCACGGATCACTGGACAAAAGAAAATACACCACAAACTGTCGTTTTCCTGCGCCAAATGGTCCATAAAGAAAATCCATTTTAATTACTAGCCATTTTTCAATGAAAGTTTGACTTCAGATTATCATATTCATGGAGTTTCGCCATTTCAGGCTGCTAATCATTGTCATAGTGGAGATAGCATGCCTGCCAGCTTCAGTGACTAGCTTGAGCAAGTGTAACTTTCCAGCCATTTTCAACTTTGGCGATTCGAATTCGGATACCGGTGGGCTCTCCGCTGCATTCGGCCAAGCTCCACCGCCCCATGGAGAAACCTTCTTTCATGCCCCGGCTGGAAGATATTCCGATGGCCGCCTCCTCATTGATTTCATAGGTATCTTTTCGTCTTGAGCTGAGCTGAGCTTAGTCGATTTGCTAAGTACATAAAGTTCAAATGCATCATTATGATTTGTGAGCTTATAACTGACTTCTTCTTGTCAGCTGAAAGTTTGGGACTGCCTTATATCAGTGCATTTCTTGATTCAATTGGTACTAACTTCAGCCATGGAGCTAATTTCGCTACGGCCGGATCGACCATTAGGCCTCAGAATACAACCATCTCACAGAGTGGGTACAGCCCAATTTCACTTAATGTGCAAGCTGTTCAGTATTCGGATTTTTACAGAAGATCACAAATTATCAGGGAGCAAGGTAACTTGATTGGACTGTAGAAGTATGTTATGGTTCTTTTCAGGTATTTCAGAATTTTAAACTTTCTGCAGAGAGGTTCTTCAAGAAATTGTTACCAGAAGAGAGCTGTTTCTCTCGTGCATTATACACATTTGACATAGGCCAGAATGATCTCACTGCTGGCTACAAGCTCAACTTGACCTTTGAGCAAGTTAAGGCTTATGTTCCTGATTTATTAGAGCAATTTTCCAATGTCATTAAGGTGAGAAGACAAAACTGGCCCTTTAAACTAACATTTTGTAGTATTTATGAAAGTGTGAAGTGTGAACTAATAATTTTTCAAAACAGCAAGTGTATACTGAAGGGGGCAGATCATTTTGGATACACAACACAGGACCAGTAGGTTGTTTGCCATACATTATGGACCGGTTTTTTGTCCCTCCATCACAGATTGATAAGCATGGTTGTTCGACTCCATATAATGATGTGGCACAGTACTTTAATCTTAGACTGAAAGAAACTGTTTTAGAGCTCAGAAAGCAGCTTCCTTTAGCTGCAATCACATATGTGGATGTTTACTCTGCAAAATACTCCCTCGTCAGTCAAGCAAAGGAACTTGGTAAGTTCCTCCTTTTCTTTGTCTGCTGTCAACTTCTCTTGTAGGAATGTTTTTCATGTTACTCAAGTTATTTCTTGTGAAATGGTTGGTGGAATGACAGGATTTGGAAATCCATTTTTAGCTTGTTGTGGTCATGGAGGGAAATACAACTATAACAGGTTCGATAAATGTGGGAGCAAGATAAATATCAATGGAACGGAGACTGTACTTGCCAAATCTTGCAAGGATCCTTCCGTTCGGATAAGTTGGGATGGAACTCACTTCACTGAGACAGCAAATAAGTGGATCTTTAATCAGATTGTTGGAGGTTCATTTTCGGATCCTCCGGTTGCTCTGAAGTTTGCTTGTAATAGAAGTAAGGTTATGATTCATTAGATCATCTGGATTTTACTCATTCATGTTCTTTGAAAAGTTCCAATACATGCAGTCACATGATAACCAGTACTCAGAACATGTAACTGTGACTCAATAAACCAGGTAATATTCAACCACTAAGGTTGTACTAAAAATTTTATTTATCTACCAGGTCAAGAATAAAAATAATATCTGTCAGCATCTTCACTGTTTCCATTTTCTGTCAGCATCTTCAGCTGCTCATTGTCTAAATTGTACCATAACATTGTGAATCTCACTACTGAGTTTGAAACAAAGATTGGCATTGATTGAGACTTCGATCCATAAATATGTCCTGCATTTTACACATTTGGCAAAACATTGCCTCCAATATTGTACATGGCTGATACTTTACAGATTCAGCAAAACATCCACAGAATTTGGATGCTTGTTAAGCTTTTTATTGTCAGAAACATCGACGAATTAGCCCCTAAAACAATTTAAATCAACTATCATAACAGTAATGTCATCCAAACTACCCCGAGTTACAGCAAGATCGGCTAGCTCCTTGCAAGCAGCTAAAAGGGGGCTGCAACCATGTTTCTCAGCAACTTCCTCGTTCTCATTATTTGAGAAATGACTCTTGATCTTCATTTGTTTCGCCATTGAGATTCTTCGACACTTGGATGGCGGACTTCCATTTTCTTGATAGAATTCTTCTTCAGTTTTTTCCTGCTGGACATTGGACATGTTGTGGCTTGTAGAGTGAATTATCCTCCTCGGTTTTCGTACAGAAATCCGAGGTGACTTTGAAATTGGACTCGCGTTTGCACAGGGATAAGTATTGCAATTCTTTCCAGGAGACTTAGCAAGTTGTTTTGTGCCTCCTGAACATGACCTCACCACAATGTCCACTGCATCTTGATTGCTAACCTGCAATTGCTCAATCACCAAAAGTAGGCAAGGTCACTTCCGTGAAATTTCAGAAACCACACTCGCTAATTTTGCATTTATGTTGCAGATAAACAAGTAATTTAGGTGACAAAATCCAGGAATATAGATGTAAATTTCCCCAAAAGTTGGGTAGTATATTTCATTCAAACAAACGTTTATTTAAAGAGCACACTTTTGACTGAACAAATTCCATTCAAAGCTAATCCTAAACAAGAGCTCACTTTATTTACAGAATCATTCTCAACCAGTCTCACTAACTATCAATCAACAGGATAAACACTAGAATCAATTCTGAGAATAAATCATACCTCATCCCAAAGACCGTCAGATGCTAAGATGAGGTATTCCATATCTGGACCCAAAGGTACAACGTTCGTATCAGGCTGTGATATCACCCAATTCTTCAAATGTGCATCTCCTATGCTTCTGGAAACTGCGAGCGATCCATGAACTCTCCACGTTCCACGGTGAAACTCCACATATCCACCCTGTACCAGAAAATTTCCAGAATAACTGAGATGAGCATTGTCTCAATTAAGTAGTGCCTATAATTAAGCTCAACATTTTATTTGAAATAGTATTACTTTATCCTCTATCCTTCTTCGTTCATCCTCACGTGTTGGCGTATGATCGGATGTTAGAGCTTCTGCCATCCCATTTCTACAAAGAACCGCTCTGCAGTCTCCCAAGTTCGAAACAACCAACTGATTTCCGTCGAGCAAAGCAGTGACACAGCAAGCACCACTACCCAAGCCCTGCAATTTCATCACTCATTAGATAAACTTCAATGGGCGCGCCTTCCTGTAGTCAAGAAACTAAATGTCTACATACACAACAATAAGGTAAATGGCAGCTTTCATACTCAAGTATCTTGTCATACATCTACCATTAAGACACAAAGAACCAATCCCAACTCTAAAAAGCTACACATTTCTACTCAATTGGATTGCATCCAATATAACCCAACTAAACTAAACTGCACAATCCAGAAAGATTAAAACAGCAAGTCACCTGTTTCAAGAAATCTTCATCTGTTTTCAAATACCCATCTCTAAGAGCTTCTCCTTTATCTTTACCCTCAGATAAATTCTCCAACATTTCACTTATATTCAGATGCAAATTCTCCGCCACAAATTCAGCAGCTTTGCTTCCTCCATGCCCATCATACACTCCAAAAAACTTCTACACATCCAAAACAACAACACTACCATCAGAATCCTTCCATGAAATTCAACAAATTCAAAAATTCAAGAAAATTAAAGACTCAATTTTTCTCACTACCTTATCACCATTTGAAGAAGAGTAAACCTTATGAGCATCTTCCATGAACTTTTTCTTCCCCTTGACTGAAAACACCCCAACCCCAGATTCAGCAAAAGACACAGAACCATCGCCCTGTTTCTTCTCAGCAGCAACACACCCCTTCAAGATATCCGTAGAAATCTCACGCAAGACATTAGGGATCTGAATCTTGGGCGGTCTCTTTCTCTTCATAGAACAAGAAACCAACCCATTTTCAAGTTGGGAAAAATTCATGCTTTTTCTTGGCACTACTATTTCACTGTGAACTGGACCATCAGTAGCCATATCCCCTTTTTGTTGGAACCCAACAGATCAAGAAACTGATAGAATGGGGTTGAAAAGAGGCGAAAAAAGAGAGCTTTAACGGCTACAAGATGAGGGTTTTGTGTGAAAGTGACAAATTCATGGCAGTTAGGTTTTGATTTGATGGGGTCAAAGATTTGTAGATTTTGAAACTTTGAATATTGGTTCCCGGGCCGTTGGGAATTTGGGAATGAGCCAATCTGTATTCAACTCCGTCCCGGCTCATATTCCCGGGTCGAACACAAATATTAATAGAAAATGTGATAAATTATGAGAGATGATAATAAAATAAGTAATAAAATAAATAAAGTAGAACTAGAATAAAAAGTGTACTGTAAAATATGAGATGTATGAATTAGAAGAAATATTTTTTATTTTAAGTATGAGAATATAAAGTTGAAACGAATTAAAATGATTATGAAAAGGGGAAGTGGAAACGGGATTATTTGATTTGGTGTGTGACAACTACAACTAACTAATTGCAAGAGTCAAAGGCTTTGAATAGTCACAAATTTGGTTCCTATGAAAGAGGCTTTAAACGCCTGCAATGAGCTGCTTGTGTTTTTTACAGTGGAAAAGGCAAGTTTTTAAAGTGCTCGTGGTGGTACTATTTGTACCGGTAAGATTTAAGAATAATTGATACACTTGTTATGGATCTCAGTCAAGATCATAGGTCAAGGTTGTGGTAACTTTCCAGATCTGCTATCATTTTTATATGGGTGTAACTTCACTAGCACTACTAGCATGTATTTGAAAATGATTATGATTATTCAAAATTGTTTTTGGGAAAAACTGTAGATCATTATTGACTATACAAAAGTAGGGCTCTTTTCGGTCAAATAGGCATTTGTCTTGTCTAATAACAGATAAATTAAAAAAATTATTATTTCATTAGATTTAAAATGTTAAAATAAAAAATAAGTAATTTTAAAAAAGTATTATTTTATTTTCTAAAATATTTTAAAATATAAATTTAAATTCTTTATCAATATTTATATTTTTTGAAGTTACATATTTATATAATAATAATAGGGCGATCACATTACCGCTTTGGTGACGCATCATCGCCCTTACACTTTATGAATATTTAAATTAAAAAATATAAATATTAATTAAAAAAAATTAATTTGTCTAATAAAATATTTTTAAAAATAAAATTATATTTTTTAGAATTACTTTTTTTTTATTTTAGCATTTTAATATCTAATAAAATAAATATATTAATTTTTTAATTTTTATTTATTATTAGACAGGTTGAAGTTCTGTTTAACTGTAGAAAAGTTCAACAAATAATTTAAGAAAGTTGAATAATGAATCAACAACAAAAGGGAATAGTTTAGTTTTAATTGTTTGAATGTCAATTTTAATTCTGTGGTTTAATTGTTGTTTGGCTAATGAATTAATAATGATATATGATGAGTGGAATGCTAATTCAGCAATTGTTTCCATAGTGCCGCTTTATGTAAGTTGATGTTATTAAATGATACTTCCTTCGTTTTATTAAGAGTTAAAAGAAAATTTCATTTTAAATGTTTCATCAAAATAAAATAATTCTCTATTTATAAGAATAATTCCTCATAATACAATTTATTTTTAACCACATATTATTAGATCCACATATACTTTTTCATCTCAAACTCATTCTTAACCATATACTACATAATTTTTTAAAAATGATACAAAACCAAATTATTTCATTATTAACGAGACGGAAGGAGTATGTAAGTATATATGCAATAAATGAGAGTCACATTAAGACCGCCCACCGTGGACAGTCGTAGAGCAGCTGTAGCTGCTCCATAACTCGATCGGTGGTAAGAGTTACGTTTTGGGGCTAGCACCCACAGTGGGCCAGCCCCAAAATGGCTAGTATACTAGCCGTTTGACTGGGACATGAGTCCACATTTTTTTTATTTTTTTTAAATGATTTGTTTAATAATTAAAAAAAAATTCAAACGGTTATATTTTTTCGGGATCTATAGATAGAGAACCATTTTAACTTCATTCTTCACGCCTCTAAACACGCTTTCTTTCTCTTTATTAAACTCAAAACATTCTTTTAATCATTACCAAAAACTAAAATGATCCGAACTTGGCTGCTTGGTTGGCGGACAAAGATCCGGCTGAAATCGAGCAAATGTTCAGCTTATGGGCTACCATAGTTCAGAATCATCCACCAATCCAAATAACAATCCAAATGAACCATACAATCCATTCAACTCCCAAGATGTATTCCGTTCGGAAGGTTATGAGGGATTGCAACAAATTCTCCTGGAGACACAACGTCCACTGGTGCAGCTACCAGTTCGAGCAAAGGGGAAGATGGTCGCATCGAAAGGCAAAGGGAAAGCAAAGGTCGGGTCACTAAAGGGAAAAGGGAAAGAAAGTCCCCGAGGAGGCAGAGGAAGGCGAAGTCCATGACGCTGGTCCATGGGAGTTCTCAGTTGTAGAGGACCTAGCTCGCTTTAATCAACATGTTCATGGTGGTTAGTGAGGATCCATGCGTATATACGAACATCAAGTACACTACGATCTTCACTAAGCACGTACTAAATATGTGGAAGGAGGCAAGGAAGGACTCGACTTCTGAACTCAAACCACAAACTAGAGCTCTCTTCGTGACCGCTAAAATCGCATCAAGCCTTGTGTTAATCAATGGATGAGTGCTTAATTACAATGAGGTTGTACGAGTCCAAGGAGTTCGAAGTGGTACTAACGAAGACGATGTCACTGAGTGCGCCAAACGCATCTACTAGATGACTCATAAACAAAATAAAGATTTCGAACTTTTCCACTGTTGGCATTGCCATGAAAGATTATCCACAGTGGCAAATGAAGATGAACTACAACGGTCCATCTGGGGATAATGTTCAAGGTTTTAAACTCCATGCATGATGCAAAAGGCGACGACACTGACGGAAGCTCGGGGAAGAAAATGCGCATGAGTAAAAGTAGTGAGGACTTCATGGAACGTCCCATGGGTGGGGATAAGGCGAAGGCCCTGAGGAAAAGTAGTATTTCATCAAACTCCTCCGATAGTGATTTAGCTGACTTCAAGAACGATTTTGCTCTACATCGGGGTCTGGAGGCACAGAGGATTGAGATTGAGCAGAGAAGGTTGACGTTCTTGGAAAGAAAAGAGGAGAAACGACAATCGGAGGTAGCGGCAACTAACCAGACCATTGCCGACTTGGCTCACACTCAAAGGCTGTATATGTATCTCCAATTATTCAGTATCGACCCAACTTAGATGACGCTGGGCCAAATGAAGGTGTACAAGGTGTTGGACCGAGAGTTCGGGTATGACTCTTGAAGGATTAGAATCAAATGGTGTTTTATGTTTGTGTTTGTCCGTTCTAGATTCAAATTCCGTACTAGTTTGTTGTTTTAACTTTTAATTTTCAGAAGTTGTATTAGTTGCACTATTTCCTTATCAATTCAATAAAAACACTATTTTAGAAAAATATAATCGTTATTCGTATCAATATTAATTAAATTTTAAATTATTAAAAATAAAAAGAAAAAATTAAGAAAAAAGCTGACGATCAAATTTAATCAATTGCTATTGTATGTTGTTCGGTCGTGGCAGCATGACCACGGCTCCTCCACGCTTCACAACAGTGGTACGGTCAGGCACGGACACACATTATATCGAGGGACCGCAGTCGCTACCCCTCGATTTTGGACATGAAATGCTGATATATTTATATCGAGGGACCGCAGTCGCTACCCCTTCCAAAATTTTAATAAATACTGATATATTTAGCAAGAATGAATTATGAAAGAAATTGGTACATCTCAGCTAGTGCACATGTGTTCCGTAAAGCCTTTCACTGTCAATTGATCACGAGTTCGATTATCAATAGTGCTAAATTTTCTAACCATTTTATTTATATTATTTTCTACCATTTACTTGTCATTTTCATTGTTTCTTTATGGTTCAGTAACATTTTTTATTATTTCTCTCTTTTTTAATGTTTTTTAAATTTACATTTCACAATCATATTTTATTAATACTTAACTTTATTTCATTTAATTCTCTTTTTTTCTTTATTTTTTCTATTCAATGATAAATTTATTTACTTAATATACTTAAAAAAGAATTATTCAATCTAAACAAAGTTATATTATATCTAATTACTTTCGTTTATGAGCACATAATTTAAAAAATTATAGTCTAAACATTGTTCTTTGCTATGTGAGTTTTGAAAACGTAATTTTCATTAGTCATTAATAATAAAAAAATTTAATTAAATTTATAGTAAAAAAATTCAATACCCCTAACATATATTTCTGCGTCCGTTTCTGGGTACGATTGCCCACCATAATTGACCGTCTAACCGCCAAAATGCGTAATATTTTGTACTACACATAGAAATGAAAGACAATTAATGAAATCATTGATACTTAAACGTAGATTCGAAAGATCTACGTCGGCATACTTCTCCATGTACACATATGCATATCTTTATCGTTATGACTAATTGCGTTTATTTTGTGAATTTAGTATACTCATAACATTTAGGGAAATTTGTGAAAAAGGTAATACAAATGGTAACTTTTTGAAAGTAGCTTTAATTATTAATGTTTTATTTTAATACTTTAAATTGACATTGTGTTCAGTTTAAATACCTCTGTAACACGTGACAGTTTAATAAGCGACATGTGTCAATTTAAAATTTTAAAATTTTAATAAGTAAAATTACAAATAAAATAAATTTTAATAATTTTTAATTTCACCACATAATTTTCAAATATTATAATTCAACCCTAATTTTTAAAATCAACAAAAGAGAAAGTTAAAAGGAAGAAGAAAGGGGGGGAAAATTAATTTGAAATTATTTTTACATTACAAAAAAATATAAAAAAATTCTGAGAAATTATAAATTATAATTTTAAATTAAATTTGTATATATGAAAAATAAATAAAAAATAATTAAATTAAATTAAAAAAGGGGGAGACACGTGTCACTCTCTCGTAATTTATGAGTATAAATTGTTTAATATAATTTAAAAATATTTTTAAAAATATAAAAAAAATCACATTTTATTATATATAAAATAAATAAATGATTCAAAAATGTGATTTGCCATAATAAACCTTATAATTGAATTTTTAAATTTTGTAAGTGATTCATCCACGACGGAGCATCCAAGCTGTCGGATTTGGAACCTTCGTCGTGGAGCTTTCATGAACGGTCATGGAAGCTCCACAAGATCGAATGTGAAATCTCCACGGGCGGAAAAAATCACTGATGGAAGAAGCTTGTGTTCAAGCTTCTTCCATGGTGATTTTATTTTTTATTATTTATATAAATTATTTTCAATAGAGATATATTTTTATATGTGTAATTTAGTAATAATGCTAAAACTTAAAATCTATTTGTAATTAATAAAGATGATCGCATTTACGTTTAGGTCCACTGTAATTCTGTATTTTTCGATATGACACGTTGTACGTAATTAAGCTGTTACGTGTCACAAGGTACTTAAATTGAACACAATGTCCACTTAATATATCAAAATTGAACGATCTCTATTTTCAAAAATGTCATAATAAGGTTTTTTTTTAAAATTTTTCATAATATTTATATCTACTAGAATCTTGATTTTCATAGATTTGATAATTGTTTCGTAGGCCGTAAAACTGAACTCCTAAGTCATGTGCCTAGTGATCGAGATTAGACACTATAACCTTCCTAATTGCAGCACAACTCGTTGTCACATTGGACCCCGCACTAAACTAAACGTTATTGTTGCCCATCAAGTTGAAAATAGTTCAGTAGACAAGCTAGCCATGCACGTTAATTAAGTCTTATACTGCCACAGCCTAAAGTCTACATTATGATTTTAGTAAAGATGTTATGGTTTTGGCTAAACATTTACATTTTTTATCCTTAAACGATTAAAAATTTTATTATTAAAGAGCCAAGAGTACAAATAATGATCTCAACGAATAAATATAAAAGAAATATAACAACATCGTCCAAACCTTGAAGCAAGTTCTAAATCACTATTATAAAGAATCGATCAACAAATTACAATCGGAGTTTTATATATCAAGACCATGTGTCATGGAATCATTATTCTTGTGTAATAATTTTTACGGACTTGCAATATGCATTAATCTTTCTACGCGGAGGTTTCATCAACACGAAAATGCATGTGAGATGAGAGGAGACTTGGGGGCTGATTGGCTAGGCATTTAAATGCCTCAATTTAGCTCGATGAATAGTGATTTGGCCTAAAATACACTTCAAATACCCCATTTCAATTTCATTCCAAACACAATTTCATTAAAGTCCCATTCAAATGGTATCATTTGAGTGCCATGCCAATCAGCCCCCTAGTTTGGGTGGGGTGGGGTGAGGTTGGGTGTGGGTGTCAGTGGAATAAAGTGGTGGTGCAAAATTCTCCCCTTTCAAACAATTAGTCTAATAATATTTATGAACATACAACCAACCTACCTACTAAATCTTTTAAATGATTAATTAATTTCTCTCTTATACACATATTCGACCTTTCAACCGACCCAATCCTAGAAATAAATTATAATTTATTCATGACCTCAACCAATACAACCAATTCAATAAAATATTATTATTATTATTATATATAATTAAAGATAATATTAGAATATAATACTAAAAAAATTTAACTTACATTGAAAAATTTACATACAAAGTGATACATTAGTAAATTATATGAAAAAAATTACAATACTTCAAATAAAAGTTCAAAATAAACAACGGTATCGAATTTTGTGTAATTTCAGATGATATTTTTTTATAAGATATTAATAAAGAAAACGAAAAAAAATTTCAAGAAAAGAAAAAAAGATTGAATAGTATTCAATCGAACAGTACTTAAACGCTGGTTGGCGTTTGCCTCTTGAGCTACCTTTGTTGGTTGCTTCATTTTCTTTTTTAATAAAGTCATGGGCCATAGCCCACCATGATTGCCAAACATTAACTGATATTTATGGTCTTATCAAGTCTTTGACTCGAGAATCAGTATTATAGTTCATGTTTAACAAATTAACTGATCTAGTTTTATCATAGTTAATTTTTATAAAAATATTTAATACACTAATGTCATAGTTCATGGAGGATTGAGTCAACGGATGCTGCAAAAGTTTGATGATAGTGATGGATGAGTAGTACGTAATTATTCAACTATCATATTCCTAATTGGAGTGTTTCGGCATTTGTTGTTGTCGAGTGTCGACTTTGCGTAGAATAGGCAGTACATAAGCGTATTAGTTCGCCTTTTGTTTGTTTGTTTGTTTGTATGTGAGTATATGGGGAAGAATTTTATTTAATTGTCGAATATTATTATGGTTTTGCAGTTTATAAGATATTGCTGTAGGGATATTGATATGGAGGTGGATCATTATCTGGTTTTGGAACTGCCTTCCGGTGAAGAAGGTGCCAAGCTTTCGGAGCAAGAGATTCAGAAAGCTTATCGAGCGAAGGCGAGGGTGTTGCTTCCGGATGACCCTGATGCATGCTGGGTTTCTGAAGCTTCAGACTTTCTATGAGGTTCTCCAGGATGAGAAGGCTAGGAAGTTATTTGATGATTTGCTTCGAGTGAAACGGGAGAAACTTCAGAGACAATTTCAATGCCAAGGACATAATGATTCTAAGCTTTGTTTTGTACTTCTTGTTGTCATGTTTTTGCTTTTGGATTCTAAAGGAGATTTTTTTTTTTTTGGTGGCAAGTGTATAAATATACATTACAGTAGTGTAGATTTTAGTAAATGATATCGTGTAGATTGAAAATACGCTTCACACGCGTACGTTATTACCAGAGTTTGGTAACTCACTATGTGTGTACGACATCATATTTTAACACATCTCAGTCAATTATATCCACTCAATTCTTTTGTATTTCACATTCAATCACATCATCCTTTCAAATTCAATTCTATATTTAGAGAAAGTTATACGTTATAATGCGGCTTTGCTTTTATGTTGAGAATATGTTAGGGAAATACTTTAACTCATAAAATAGCTACGGACTGTTATACTTACCTTGTTGTTTTCTCAATAGAGTGTTTGTCATGAACCTGAATAAACTTGACATTTACATATAACTAAAGTTTAATAACATAATTCAATGGAATTTTTTTATATTTACGAATTAAAATTAATTTGTATTTAAAGTTAATAATGACTGACATAAAACAAAAATTAAAATGAAAAAGATAAAACGTGATGAACCTATAATTTGAAGCTCCAAGGGAGAAGAACAATGCATATGATATTATTCCAAAGGTTCACAGAAGCAAACTACTAAATTAACTACAAAAATACTCAAAGTTTGAATAATATAATATTAAATTGTTAATATATAAAATTCATATCACGACAGTAAACTTTTAGTAAAACATATAAATTAGATATGAAATACGCTTTACACACGTAGCTTGTGTCGTTAATTCTAGTATTTTAATAATATAATAATACAGTAGCAAGCTTTCAAAAATCGAAGTAGAGTTTAGATAGAAATCCAAATTAGATTATGATTATTATTTCTCTTTGTTTTAGTTTTCTCTAATCTTTCTTAAAGTTCTAGTTTAGTTAGGATTAGTATTCTAAGTTTATTAGGTTTAGTTTAGTATTTACGTTATATATAGGCAGCTTATGTTAGTTTTATTATACACTTGATTTGCATATGCGACAATTACTATTGTGGTTTCCACCATGGATGCTAAAGCTTGGGCTTTGTCTTGATAATTCGTTATAGTTGAGTTTTTCTACGTGTTAGAGTTCTCGTTATCCTTTAATTACGCTTCCATTCCATATAAGTTGGCATTCAGAGACAAGATTTGCCTGGATGATACTAGCTATTCTATCCCGATGTAGCACAACACCTCCCTTCCCCACCCAACCTTCTTCGAGCGTCACGCTCACCATCATCCATACACCAAACAACAATCGCTCGCATTCATCATCATATACGAAGTTTTGCCGCAATTCAGTACTACCTAGGACACCATAACATTCAAATACCACCACCATTTGGTAAATTGTCTCGGAGTCCAAAGGGCTTGATCAGGCGTCATTTCAAGCTCGGACACGCCCGCACTCGCCGGAATACCATTCCTGCGTCTTTTTTTTCCGTATTGCATTAACATCTCAGCGCAGTCCGAGTAAAACAAAATTTCCCGTTAGTTCAGCCATTGGATCGTCACGAAATTTTACATCAACAAGCCAAGGCGTGGGTATTCAATTCGAACGTGGAGATCGAAATCTAATCAGGATTGTTAGGCCAAATACCGTTCTCCGTCAAGCAGCATATTCAAACAAACCTCCACCATAGATGCTAAAGCTTGGACTTTGTCTTGATAATTCGTTATCGTTGAGTTTTTTTACGTGTTAGAATTCTCGTTATTCTTTGATTACGATTCCTTTTCATATAATAATTATTAAGATGATATATGAATGCTAAACATTTCTAGAACACATAAATTAAATTTATAACACTGCATTTAAATATATATGCCAAACTTCATTGTAGCTATCTATGATCTATGGTACAAAACAAGTGGTGCCCGCGATATCCAACGCTTCAAAGATTTTAGTAGCAAACAGTACAGCCTATAAGTAAACTATGGTTTTCTTTTATGAATCTTTTGACTTGATGGTAATTACATGTTGTATTATGATAATAAATCGATAATTGTTTCGAGACATATATGTTGATTCACCGTTGTAATTAATATATATATATATATATA
>JAYMSP010000518.1:0-48767 GCA_036897095.1 Plantago elongata
TAAACAAAAATATAAACAATATTCTCTAATCAAGTAATATAAGTGTTAGTGGACTAATCAACAAAGAGAACAGTGGCCAGAGTGATAGCTACAATTACCTCTTGCCTTTCAATAAAACCTTGTTGTTTCAGATCATTAAGTTGAAAAGAAACTGCAAAACAAAAAAAAAATGAAAAGGTTGATATAGAGGAGAATGTTGGTGAGACACAAAAGAAAAAACAATGTATATGGCGGGCATACATAATAACATTTATATTCTATCTTATCATCGATTGGAGCATTTGGATGGAATACAGAAGTGCCCTGGAAAACTCTTCAAAACCAAGTAGCAAGAAGAAAAGAAAGAAAGGGAAAGAAAATTACTCGGTTGCAGTGGCCCTTTTTCGGGTGGAAATTTATCCCCAAAATAAAACCCTGATTTCTAATAAAACAAAAACATTTCTAGATGTTGTTTGAGTTTGATTGCTTAAGTTAGGATGAAGGATTGAAGAAGAATGAACCCTATATACATGAAAATTGAACAAAAAAGGGCCATTTTTTCTTCGATATTTGAGAAATTGAACGGATTTCTTCTATAATTAAGGAATTGAACGGATGGTTTAATGGAAGTTGAGAAGAATTAGGCTGAAATTGAAGAAGGAAGAAGAAATCGAGAAAGGGAAAACGGCTGAATTAATGAACGCTGGAAGAAAGGAAAAGAGAAGAGAATATGCGTCTGTTCTTTTCTTTTCTGTTCAGCCAGTTGCAGCTGCATTTGGTCCATAGGCCCAGCTGGCCAGCTCCAGCCTCCAGTCCAGCTGCTGCAGTATCTGTAAAAAAAAAATTTTAGACCATCAAATGATTGGGCTTGGGCCTGGGGGCCCCTGCCAAGCTGAGGCCCTGCGCGGTTGGGCTTACCGAGCTGGGCCTTAGCCGGCCATGCATTCGAAAGGCCTTGTGCTCAACACTGACGATTTTCTTCTCCAGAGACAACCCAACATCCGTAATGAGTGCTTCCGAGGAGGCACATTATTTATGGAAAGCCTCCAGTCGATGATGAAGTGTTCCACTGACAATATCCAAGGTGCTTAGCACACTATCTTCTTGTTCCAAACACCCTCATATTTCTTCCACACGGTGTGAACAACTGTGGCGCTTGGTAATCCGGAGATAACTGCAGCAATCACATCGGACAGCGCTTCTGGTGCTCGAACAAGACCTTTAGTTGCCATTGCTAGTAGACATACATCGAACGACACAGAAGCAACCCAATGAAAATATACTAAGTCTCATAAAACTCACTTCCATTAGCTTCCATTAGTGAGAGTTCAAAAAGTACTTCAAATTTCAACTTAAATTGTCTTAGTTTTATTTCTACCTTTTCAATTTCGCAGATCCTTCCGTGGTGAGTCTTTTAATTCCGAATTTGGGCCATGGTATGGATCCTATATAAAGACTTTTAACCCCTTTATTTAGTCATTCCCTTCTCTCTGTTTGCCTCAAGCCACAAACATGCTTCAATTTTCTCACTTTGAATCACCCGTGACAGTTACACAATTCAAAAAATACATGAGGTCGTTGTGACTCACCAATGCCATGTCACTTCTCTCACCATAAGATGCGATCGATTCTCCTCCCAATCTCCCGGTCATGGTGACAAAGTTGAGGCATTGGAGGTAGAAGGGCATGCAAATCCAGGTCGCGAATGATATTGAAGTTGGTTCCTCTATTGTTGTTTCCATTGTAATGAAAAGATCGCGAGAAAAGCAAGGTTAGGGTTGTAAAGCAATGTTGTAACTGTCAAGTCTTTGGATCTCTACCACAGTGGTACGTTTCCCCCAAACTCACTAATTTCTTCATATTGTTTTCGAGATTTTTTCGAATGTGTAATGTTGTTTTCTGTTATTGTTGTTGTTTTGGATGAATCGGATCTGGTTTAGTTTTTGTATAAATAGTCTATGTTTTACTATAGATTGCCTAGTTGTTTAATAGATAGTCTATTTTTTAGTATAAAATTATCTTGTTCGTTGTTGCTTTAGTTTTTTTAATAATTATCTATGTTTTACTATTAAACAATCTAGTTTTTTTTAAAGTAGAAACTGTCTATATTGTTCGTTGCTGGTTTAGTTTTTTTTGTATAAAATTGTCTAGTTTTTCTTATATAAATAGTCTACATTTAAGTATAAATTGTCTATATTTTTCGTGTTGTTGGTTTATTTAATTGTCTATGTTTTATTATAATTTGTCTAGATTTTTATATACATAATCTATGTTTGTGTATAAGTTGTCTAGTTTTTATATAAGTTGAAAATTTTAAAGAAAGTTAATGATGAAAAAGAGAATCTATGTTTTAGAAGAAATGGTTTCTATTTTAATTTTAGTTATCTATGTTGTTCATTATTAATAGTTTAGTTTTTTTATAAATTATTTATGATTTTGTTTAAAGTGTCTATTTTTTTGTATAAATGGTCTATGTTTTAGTAGAAATGGTTTATATTTTAGTTTATGTTGTCTATGTAGTTCGTTGTTTCTGATTTACTTTTTATAAAAATTGTCTAGCTTTTGTATAAATGATCCATGTTTAAGTAGAATTCTTTTATGTTATTTGTTGTTGTTGGATTAGTTTTTTTGTATAAATTGTTTATGTTCTACTATAAATTATCTAGTTTTTTGTATAAATTGTCTATGTTTTACTATAAAATATCTAGTTTTATATATAAATGATGATGTTTATGTTTTCGTAAAAATTGTCCATGTTCATTATTGTTGGTTAAGTTTTTTTTTCAAATTGTCCATGTTTCACTATAATAGGTCTAGTTTTTTTTTATATAAATTATCTATGGTTTTTGATATTTTTGTTGTATGTATTAGAGTTTCGTAAAAAGGGTGTTGAACAAGATTGGTCATAAAAATTGAGACGTTGTGAAAGAAGGGATCGAGGAACAACTCAAGAGTGTGAAGAAATTTATTTTGAAGATGTATTAAATGTCTTTTGAATAGTTTTATAGGATGTACATTTCAATTTTTTTTTATTAATTTGTGTAATGAAATTTATTGGTTGACGATGAAATTAAACTTCAAGTTTATTTTTTTAAATCTTGAATTTGTTGGATATATAAATAGGTTGTTACTAATGAATACGAGCTAAAACATAGACAATTTTACAATAAATATGGACAATTTCATGATAAATCTAGACAATTTGAGTTAAAAAAAGTCAACTTATTTGAATTTGGCTGAATATTAATATGTTGACTAATTTTCTTAAAAAATTCACAGGCCGACCTGAACCGGACGGATCAACCCGTAATTTTATATAATGTTTAATTTTTAAGGTAAATTGTCTATGTTTATCAATTATAGGAGACTTTCGGGACTCTCCAAAATGTAAGGTCACTCACAATACGGGCTCATGAAAATATGTCTCCGCACACTAAACTTGTGTAATTTGCGAACCAACTCAGCCTTGATAATCATGTAACTTTTCTTCAAATGCAGTTTTCGCCACGAGGATGTCCCTTAAGGTAGCTGAAAGCTTGTACAAATCCTCCTCAGATGACATAGAAACCTGCAGATTTGTATTAATGACATCCGGGTATAGAGAGTAGTGAGCTCTTGCTAACTTATTGACGGCCTGCAGGTGATCAATGATCATGAAAATAGGTGAGCTCCGATTTACATATGAGAAGTAAATGGGAAACGAGGTTCGGCAGTTGAGGATCTTGAGAAAAAAGATTATTCTCTTGCAAGATATTTCTTACCCGTTGTTCATCCATATCAGACATCACATCCGCCAAATCAATGACAACGCCTCCGGTTCTGACAGTGGGTAAAGGGGGTGGAGAAACATATACGTCTTTGGGTATGACCGAGCATTGCATTGGTCTCGGAACATGTTTGGACAGCTTCGAGCCTCCCGGACAATGGATTTTGCTTCCGTCCTCAGAAGAAATAGCCATTTCAGGGGAGAATTGCATTTTTGGTCCTATATCTCAAGGTCCATTTCAATTTGAGTCCTAAAAAATCTTAAGTTTACGTATTTGAACCTAGAACCGTATAAATAACATGTATTCATACGGATTTGGTGAGATTGATGCTGACACATTAAACACCACACGCCAACTCACCTCCACACGCCTAATAACCTTAAAATCAAAGTTTGGTATATTATGTGCAATTTTCACTCTTTTATTCAATTAAGCCTTCAAACAAACAGAACAGAACAAATCTCAACAAAATAAAAACATAGCACATCACTGTTACATTGAAGATTGAAACTTCAAACCAATGATTACCATAAATAATTCTCTCCAAGTTTAATCCAATTGAACAATTACAAATAAAACTAACCTAATTACAAACCAAATTCACATAATTACGAACCGATACACAATCGTCAATAACTGAACCAATCAGGCAACATATTTCCGACTGAGAGTCCAATTTCGACTCATAATCAGGATGTCCGAACTAGGAATTATAATTTACTTACAATTTCGAAAAAAAATTTATCGTGATTTGAATGAATTTGGGAATTAGGGTTCAAGAAATAGAGGATTAGTGTTAATCGGGGGAATTAAATTAGAGTTTCAGGATTAAGGGTTTCAATATGTGGAGAAATTTAGCATTTGAAAATTGTCCATAACTAGTACTGTTTGCGGGGGAGTGCGTAAAATTTCGACGATTCGTCCAAATTCGAAGCTTCACCATCCAGTTTCGAAGCCTTGTCATCCGCCATGTTACAGAGACCAAATACGATCTTAAAACTTTTGCCCTAAATTGAACAAATAGGACGTATTTGGCAAACTTAAATTTTTTTTAAGACTGTATTAGGAGTGAACCTTGTAATTCTCCATTAAGGTATCATATGTTGTGTTACTACACTAACCTGAATTCAGAAATGGATCCTTAGCCCCCTAATTAGTCATATACTGTAGTACTACTGTACTAGTATACTAATGATTGACAGTGGACTTAGTGATGCAAGTCTTCTGGCCAGATAAGATCATGCCCAACCGCGTTCTCATTTGTTTCATACCATTTCCTTTGAAATTAAGAGTTACAGTACTAACTGATGCACAACACCTTATTCTTAGAAATCTGTTTCACATCTATGGGAACTGAACGCTAAATGCAACAAGAACAAGCCCTTTAGTACAAGAACCACATAACAAGTGATTTCGGATGGACAGACCAATAATATAACAGATGATCATCTCTTGAAATTACTGATGTAAATTAGCAGAGCTATAAAAAAGAACTTTGCATGTTTAACAAGTTACTGCAACTTGAGCACCACCTGAATTTATTAAGCCTAAGAGGACCTTACTCCTTCCTTGGACAGCTTCCACTCAACCCGGCATAAACTCCTTCACCAAAAGGCTTGGGAAAGGCAGCACTAAGAACAGGACAAGTGCTAACTCACAATCTTCTATACTGGTTAAGATTTAGCTTGTCCTGTATCTAATTGATGAGTAGCTTATTCTCTTATCCTTAGGTCCTTGCAAGTCTTTGTACATTGGCAGGAATCGAAGGAAGAAATTTTAGATGCCTTTAGAAAAAAAATTGGCAACTTTAGTTTACAATTTGGACACCATGAACATTGAAACTGGTATCACTCAGCAAGCTCAAAAAAGGTCAAACTAAGGAGGGGGGAAGGGGGGGGCTCAGAAGAAGTCTTCAGCGTCTGGATTCTGGAGTACACATCACGTCTCTCTGTGCAAAACAACCTAATCCCATCTAAGCTTACAACCCCTTGATTGCAAGGTATCAACAATTTCCGGAGAGAGATGTCGCCTAAGTGCAGCAACTAGCTTCAACTTCTTCAGACTTGAACAGCAGGTTCTGAGGGCAAGCTCTAAACCGTTTACAGATACATTAGCTAGATTAAGCAGCTTCAAGTCCTGGATGCGGCTCAAGTTCCCCAATAATATGCATAGGCCCATGTCAGATATCTTACAGCCACTCAAATTGATCTGCGCAAAATAAATTACAAATTAAAAAAACCTAGTAACTCAGGGTAATGCATTTCCAGCAAGACAGAACCCTAGGTTAAAATTTTAGCTGCAATAGACAAGGCATTGATTTGAAGCTAAGCTATGTGATCCAGATTCCTGCAAACTGGAACTTTTCTCAAGGAAAGAACGACTGGTCAATGGAAAACAGTTGCATTTTATTGTAGAAGCTGTTGAGATGGTTTCTCGAAATACCAATAGTATTTCTAGTGAATCAACATTTAAATGAAATCCTATGTATTTCTAGTGAATCAACACTTCAACTTTATATGGTATGTCGCTCCATAACATATACGGAGTACTAGTGATTGAGGCTTCTGTTCAGCTTTTTTCTAGAGCAAAGCATGCATAAGCCACTCGGACACCCCCGAATTCTAGTTGCCTCAACTCTACTACCTTATTCTACAAATCCGACAGAGTTCAATTACAAATACTAGAGACGTGATAGTTTCAATGTTTTCAATACCTCCAGGTTATAATATAGATGTATCATGAATTTTGATGATTGCACCTTACCGGACCCGGGAAAGGAAAAGAAAAGAAATGAAAAGCAAAGAAAAAGAGAAGAATAACGATAACGGCTAAATATCAGTGGAGAATAAGTACCTGCTGAAGATTCTTTGAATAATAGGCAAGGGCCCCGAATCCAGAGTCATCAATATTCTCACAATGTTTAACATCCAATTCAGTGAGTCTCCTGCATCCTGCAGCAAGAGTGCTCAAACCAGCACCAGTAACATTTGGCAGGCTTCGCAACTCTAGGTCATAGAGCTCCTCGAGAGAACATAAAGAACCAATACCCTGGTCTGTTATACCAGTGCAGTACGACAAGATTAGTTTTCTCAATTTTGTGCAGCCACGCGACAAAGACACTACCCCAAAATCACCTATTGCTACACACCTGGCATAACATTTATTAGAAAAGTAGATTAGAAGACATGATTCCCAGGTAACGTGAATTACGACTAAAATGGTTTGTGGATTAGACACCTGTAAAGATCAAGTTCACGGATTTGTTTGCAATTTGAAGCAATAAAGAATAATCCCTTGTCAGAAACGTTAGTGCATAGTCCAAGTTTCAAGGATAGAAGCCCCGAACAGTTCGATAGATGTTTCAAACCTGAAACAACAAACATAAAATACAAATTCAAACAGTACTACTTTACAGGTGGGCAAAAAGGGATTGATTAAATAAGGAAACGTCTCAGAAATTACCCATGTCATTAACGCCTGGGCAATCTGTAAGATCAATTTCTTCCAGTAACATTGAGAAGGATCCAAGGAAGTAAAGACCCTTCTCGTTGAGCAGGTTGAGACACTCTAATTTAAGACATCGAACGTACTCACAAGAGTAGGCTATTGATATTATTGGCAAATCAGAGAGGTCACTACAGCATGTCAAATCAAGATTTCTCAGGTTAACACAGCCACATACAAGTTTTGTGATACCAATATCTGTCACTCCTTCACATTTACCCAGTCCAATTTCAGTCAGAAACCTGCATTTTCTGCTAATTGTGTCAAGAATCGAATCGGAAACCTGTGCCCCGTCAATTCTGAGGATTTTCAGCTTACTGAGGTTATTGAACTCATGAACAAATATTGCAGGAATACCCTGAAATTCCGCAAATACAAATTTCTTTCAGATATATTGATCGAAACGAGAACTGATGAAGGACTTCGCTAGATTATTGAGAATTAAGTCATACTTACAACAAAGCAGAAGCTAGCCTGAAGCTGCAACAAATTATTGTGTCCGTTTAGGACTGAAACAAGTGCGGGTGCACCTAGTTGACCACACCTCGACACATCCAATACCTGTTGTACCAACAAGAAAACATTACATGATTATAACAGTATCTGAGAATGTACTGCTCCATTAGTATACCCCGGTGCCAAAGATAATAAACACGAATGGTTACATGTTTTGGAATGAATAATGAATACTAGGAACAATATCCCATCTAAGTGTCAACAATATCTTCTACTCCCTCTGTAAGTATCAACAATATCTTCTACTAGAATATTGAAGCCGAGCCACATAAAATACATTGTACGAATATTAAAATTAAATCATCCAAGTATAGCTGTTGTTGCAAAAAAGTACGTTTTTGAATCTAAAGCAGCTTAGATGTCAAACTGCTGGCAGTAACTAATGAGTAATAACTAGCAGGTCAGCGGTTAGCATGTCATAGATACAGGACCTTATATCCTAGTCTAATCACGTACTAATACATAATTTCAAACAAATGAACCTATCATAAGGATCCACTAACCTGAAGTGAAGGGCATCCCTTCCCAATATAATATAGTCCCTCATCATCCAGTAACCCACATCTTACCATCAGTAACACCTCCAACTTCTGCATTCCACCAATCGAACACAGAGATTCCCCTGTTACCTAATCCAAAAGTCCACCAATCAGCGAATCATATAACTCTACACGGCACAATCTTATCTACATTACACAATGTATATGCCAGAGTCAATGCATCATCCAAATTCTAAACCATTCTAATCAACATCAAACTCAATTAGCAACTAATCAGTACTACATGAAAAACCAGCACAGAGCAAATGAACAAAACCTTCAAATACGAAATATCGAGGTACTTCAATCGACCACATTTCTTTGATAACAGCTCAATTCCTATATCAGTCAAATCGAAACACCACTTCACACTCAACCTCTCCAACTTCTCACACCCAACCGCAATCTTAGCTAATCCAACATCACTCAAATTCAAGCATTTATCCAAACAGAGCTCCCTCAGCTCGAGGGCGCACGACAGCGCCGCCGCCTCCCTGTCCCCAAATCCACAACAGTACGACACATCAACACTCTCCAAATTCACACAGCTCCTCACCAACGCCTCCAGCCCCTGCGCACTCAATCCAGTACACCGATTGAGAACCAGCCGCTTCAGCCGGTAGGAGTTGGTGGATGATGCCAGGATGACGTTAACCGAGGCATCGTCGATTCTAGGGCAGACGGAGAGGTCGAGTGAGGAGAGGGAGAGGAACTTGGAGAGCAGAGGAGAGAGGAACTCAGGTCGGAGAATTCGGAGATGAGTCCGATGGATCGATTCGAGCTTGTAGAAGGACTTGCAGACGGAGCGGAAGGATTTGTGATCGGACGATGGAAGATGAGAGAGGATCTGGAGGAGGAGATCATCGGTGAACAGAGTGATCATTTCGAATTGGTTGAATTAGGTAGGGGCGAAGAGGAGGAGGAGGTGGAGAGCGGCGGCGGAGGTGGAGGTGCGGCGGAGGGGCATGGTGGTAGTCGGAATCAGTGGCTGAGATACGGCGGCATTATTATTTTATTCAAATTTATTGAGTAGTTGGTACAGAGGTGAGTTTGTTTTGTGGGGTAGAGTGAGAGAGATAAGTAGGTGATAACTGATTATTGATAAGTGAGTATAGTGAATTAGTGATGAATTTATTCCATGTGTACTTTGTTCAGTACGTTACTCAAATAAGGTAAACAAGATTAATTAGTGGATGGTGGGTCATTAATGAGTGGAAAACCAGTGGTTTTAATGCGCTAATTGCACCTGGTTTTGCCTCTTCAATTGTTTATGCATGTGCGATGTGATGTCATTCATGCAGGTACATGTACCGCTCTGTCTGCCACCGCAAATTTGGTGGCAACACTCCCACCTGTGTGAACGATCCAGTCATCCGGAAGCAAGCGGGGAATAGAATGATTTTAATTAAAATCTACCCTCACCAATTAAAATTGTTAATTTCTATATTTTCTTAAAATAAAAGTAATTGAAATCTATGCACGATGATATTCTGACTTCGTTCATATTCACACATGTTCAGTATCATATTCAATATCTGACACCTATTAATTAATGTATAAATAGTACTTGTTCAATTTGTACTACTCGATATTTCATAATTATAATTTTTATATTTGTCATGTTAAATATATTTGACTGATTCAATATAAGATGGTATATATTTGACTGTATCATGTATGTAGATTATGTTATGAAAATTTTGATCGAGACAAACTTGAAGAGATAAAAGAGAAGTAGGAAATTAGTCTTTGACTATTGAATTACATATTGTTTGGTATGAGTTCTGTGGATTAGTATATCATAATTTGAGTTTATGAATAATTTGTAGTTGAGTTCAAATAAAATGCATGTGTATCTTTATTGAAATAATGAATTTATGTAAGTTTTTTTAATTGTTATATAAAGCGTTTAGGATATTAATTTGTTCTAAAACTCTTTAGTAGACTTTAATATTATTTAACTGATATAAAATTAGATGGATTTATAAAAACTTAGACCCAACACTTAACACTTATCATTAAAAAAATATAATTCTAACTAAATATCCTTAGACATAAAATATTAGAAAAATACCCAATATACTTTAATACAGTGTTTTAACTCAATAAATTGTGTATTAATATGATGATGTATTGCATCGAATCATGTTTTAATATAGTGGTATAAAACAATAATGACTCTACTTGTAACGAAATTAAGGATGCACCTTTCATCTGATAAACCCTAAAAAATATGTTATCAACGTAAAAATAAAATTGTACCTTAAATTGATGATATATACTTGCAACCCAAACAATTCATTTATACTAAATTTTGATTATATATAAACTTTTAAAATATTTTATATTTACGGTCTAAATTTGTAGTTAAAGCTCGACTGTAAAATTCAAGTGAAAAACTTATTCTGGTGTGGGAAATAACACATAATACCAACACTGTTTAAAATATTTAAAATATAGTGTGGCATGATCTATACTATATTTACCACTAGCTTTTCAGTTAATTTTTCAGCTCTACTGACTTTTTTTGATAAAAAGCTCGTTACGTGAACGCACAACTTAAACAAGCTAGCTGAAAATTTAGCTAGTCTGAGAAGTTAATCAAGTTAGCTTGTTAAAAGAAAAATATCAGCTATATTTTTAACTACCAACTAACACTTCAGCTAATTTTGATAAATTGAGTTTGGTTCAAACTTTAATTGTAATCAATATTAAAAACACAAATTGCATAACTTTACATGGAACATGTAAATTTACATTTTCAACACGAAATATATGAGATTCTGGAACTTCCTTTAAGCGATGTTTGGTTTGCCTATGACATGCTTCTTGAGCACTTCGGCATCTTTTTTGCATGCTAATACTTGTGTTTGGCCCAAAATCATAAAATGGCTTGCTCATGGCACTATCCATGGCAATTATTGGTGGGTTTTACTTAGCTGGAGGCCTATGTCAATTCTATAATGCCACATTTATCTGGTGTCCATCATGTCAAATTGGGCCTGATATAGCAGTTGTTCAATTGTTTTGGTCAAACAAACTTTATGAAGTACCAAACATTGGAATATGAAAATGGGCATAGTTACAGCATACTTGATTTTGAAGTATATTGTTGGAAAAATGCTTCCATAAAGAATCATGGCATAATGAAACCAAACAGCGCCTTATTATCTGCCGTGACAAAGCAAGATGTGGCGTAGATGTACGATTGTCCCCTGATGTCAAAGTGCCACGGATGATGATGAGCCAAATTATCAATTTACTAAACTCCTATCTTTCCATGGTACGGCCCACTAATAGAAAGAAGAATAATATATTTACCTCTACTTGCCAATATTCACTAAAATATTTTACATTAATCCCCAATCTATGAATTAATTGCCTATAGCTCCTCAATAAAGGTTTGATATAGAGTTAAGAATGAGTTAAAGTAGAAAACTTAATTGATAAATGAGTTAAAAGTAAGGACTAAAAAGAAAGATTGGAAGAAGAATGAAGGTTGCTCCTAATTTGAGACTGCATTAAACTCTAGTCCCAAAGATAATTGGGCTTGGGCTTTGGTCATGGTGTATGGACTTGGACTTGGTCATTTGGAGTCTTCTCGGATAATATAGTGAAACCCAACAAAATCGCTAATCAGTCCTTACCGGTTGCAGGCTAATCTGGTTCCGGACTGGTTCATGCTGTTTCAATCAATATTGGGCTGGATCGGGATGGGTCTTCAAAAACAAAGCCCCAATAACCCACATAATTTAAATGTACATGGACTGGTCCTGCTCTGTTGTCATTTTAAGTGGACATGGCCGTACTCTTCTGCGACTGACCCAAATAACATTTCTAACCGGCTATTAATTATATGTCATTTACTTCATTATATAAGTATGTAACTCCTTATTTTCGTTATGATTACTGTGAAGTATTAGTTGATAGTCTATGAGTGTTGTCTACGTGAAGGTGGTGAATACACATTTTTAGAAGAATGTGAAATACTCTTACTCTATGGACAACATATTCTTATTTATTGGTTGATTTATTTATTCAATCTCTTATATTCTTGTGTATTGGATTGAAGATCTCTCTTTTTATTCATTTCTAAATCTTTGTTCGTAACAATTTTGTAGAAAAAGGTTGTGAGTGAAGAAAACACATACCAAATTAAGTTAATAGAGTCCCGGTCAAAATGTGTTTATTACAAACTAATTACTTTATTCAAATTTAATTTATGTCATAAAGCTTCATTCATATTTTTACATTTTTTACTATTAATATTAATAATATAATATTAGATGAAAAAGGATTATCGAAATACACCACAATGTTTTTAACATAAATTTAACTATCTAATTTTTTCACTTACTTTTTTATCGTTTATTTTTATCTATTATCGATACGGGATACGGGTTAGTAGTAGTTTGAATAACAAAACACCTAAATCGGACTAATACAATATTTAAGGTACGATAACGATTTTTTCCCAACACAAGCTGATACTTTATCCCCTTCACAATTGGCAGACTCACTCACACGTAGTCTTCTTCTTCATCTTGTTCTGTTGGCAATGGCGACAATATGCAACCTCAAACTCACAAACACAATTGCAATACCTTCTCACCATTCTTCTTTAATCCCCAAACCTTATTCCGCAAGCACTAAACTCTCCTCCCACTTTTTTGGCCCAAGAATTCAAAGCCATCAGAGTTCGATTACAAGAAGGCATTTCTTACCTTTAGCTTCTAGCATTTGGGATGCCATAATTGGTGCCAATCCAGCTCGTGAATCCTCCAATGCTGTTCGAAGAGGAATGCTTCTTTTCAGGCAGGTAAAATTCCAATCTTGTAATAAGCCGGGTTAAAAAACAACTAAATTAGACTATTTTAACCCGGTTTTATGAACTAAAGTTCTATATTAATCAGTCCCGTATTCATTTTCCTTTGATTGAATTCGATTAATTTGATTCCATATTTGTATTTTAATAATGAAGGGTGATGTTGCTGGTTCAGTTGTTGAGTTTGATAAGGCTATTGAGCTCGATCCTCGACAGAAAGCATGTAAGAGTTTTCCGAAAAATCTCTTCTTTTCATTGTACAACTTGTTGTGATTCTCTGTTCAGGAACAATACTAGTTCTAATTAGTCTTTGTTTAAACTTGAGCTAGTGTTGAAATTAATTGAATTATATGTATTGTAATTTGTAGCCACTCAGATACAGTGTAGTTAGAATCCTTTAATTCCAGAGGCTTCTTTTATACCTTTTAGGAGTCCATTGTAACAGTATAAGAGCTGCATATCATTGGTTTCTAACTTTTCCGATTTACGTTTTTAACTCTAGTCTAGTCGAAGCAATCACTAGGTAGCAGCCTAGCAGATACCACTATGTAGTATTCTTGTATCTCATCCATGTTGCTACATAATATGCATTGGTGTCTATAGCTTGATTTTGGCCCTCGGATATCCTGTCCTGGCGAATCGAACTGACTGCAGGACAAGTTATGTGGAATTTCCATGGATTATTACGTTTGCCTTGAATTCTTTGTATGCAAGTCTCAGAGCTAATGATATGAAATGTGGTGCACATAAGAGCTTAAGGTATCGCTTACTGTTTAGTGATGCAGATTTTTTTGGGTAATCAGATTTATGGCAGAGGGGGTTATCGCTGTACTATCTTGATAGGTAACTGTTTTCCTCATTTTCTATTCTATTTATAGTATTGGTCTTCATTGTGTAATTTGTTAATTCACATTGCTGGCTGGTTGTTCTGATTCTTTCTTATTAGGTATGAAGATGGAGCTGAGCAATTTAGAATAGATGTTGCGCAGAATCCAAATGATACTGAGGAGTCAATATGGTGCTTTCTTTGTGAAGCTCAATTGTATGGAGTTGATGAAGCAAGGAAACGGTTTCTTAAGGTAAATGACTGTGTACCAATATGACTAGAATTGATTTTATTCTTTTAGTCTCGTTGAGGCAAATTACAGACAAGAATCAAAACCTTTTTGCATTTAGGCCAGTTAACGAATATAAAACTGTAGGTCTGAAGGATAAAGGGGTGTCTCTTAATTGTATAGTACAGAAAATGTTCCAATAGCAATACTCTTGTTTTTATGTACTTGTGAAGTTGAGATTTATATTGCAACTGTTTGAAAGGTAATTTTCTGAAAGCAGGTTGGTGTAGATTCCCGACCTTACATGAGGGAAGCCTACAACATGTTTAAAGATGGGGGTGACCCCGAAAAGGTGACATAAGAAATTTCCAATACTTGTTGAGCACGGGGTGTAACCGATTTTTATACAATAACTGGTCTGGATTCTTTCTGGACAGCTTGTTGAAGCATTTTCAAGTGGAAGAGAGCATGAATATTTCTACGCCTCGTTATATGCTGGTCTTTATTATGAATCTCAGGTTCCTCTCTAAACTATACATACTGTGACCAGAATTTTCAGTTATTCTGAAAAAAACAATTCAGTCATTTGACTGTCCATATATACTAATGAATCATTGAAACTGCATTGGAACTGAACATATCATTATTCTGCTGCTGCCACTGGACGCGAGTAGAGACTAGAATATACTAAAAAAGTCACTAGAGAATTATTGGATGTAATACATATCTCTTGTCTCCACCTTTGCATTATACAGTTCGGACATCCACCGGAATAATATGCATCTTCTTGATTCAGGCTTTAGCAGCTTCGAGTAGTACAAATCGCGTTCCATACAATATGACACCAAGCTTAAACAAGAGCAGCATGCCATATTTTGTCATACATAACTTGGATTCTGCTAGTTGCACATTGAGTGGATTTGTTTGATTCCACAATAGAACAGAAATCTTCCAACTCATCTCTGATAGTTATCATCGACTTTCCACCAGCTGTATCACAAGCCATTGATCTAACATGCCAGATAGACATTTTTCAGCTTATAAATTAGATTCTAATACATTGACACCAGATAGAACTCCCTGAGTCAGATTAAAGTTCAAGTATATAAGTTCCAGGAAATAATATTTGTAATACGTTAGCCACCTCCATCAGTTTCATAGCGAACTACACTCCAACCAAGCCACATGGCTGTTTTGATTTTTTTTTCTCCTCCTGACTATACGCATCTTCTGCAAACTGAATCTGATAGTTCTTCAGCATGTGTTAACAACTGATTACTGATATATTTTCTGATGCAGAACAAGTCTGATGGAGCTAAACGCCACTTAATAGCTGCATGTAAATCTCCCTACGGTTCAAGGTTTGATAACCAGATTTTGTGATCTTTTCGTGCACAGGACACTCTTGCAGTTGTCCTACTTTCCTCTATTCTGATTCATTGTATTCTATGCTCCAGGGGTGATGATTACATGGCAGCTCTTGCAAAGGTTCATTGTGATTGCCGCAATTGGAGTTTAAGCTGATAATTGATGAATCAACTTAGATCTGGTGCCAGACTTTATCATGTCCACTCTGTATGTACTATCTTGTCGATTCATTCAATCCTTTCGTTATGATCTGGATTCTGAAACACTGGAAAATTTAATGTCTAAAACCTTGGGGTGGCAACTCCCTGCCATCAGGTCCATATTCAGTAAATGTAATTAGTGAAAATAAAGTTTTATCTTAACTAGCTGAATATGGATTTTGTTGTCTTCTTACACGCATGTGAGATCTTGCCAATATATGTTTCAACCAGGACTAGACGTGCAAAAACACAACCCATGAAATAATTGAATGAGAAGTGTCATCTGGCTCAAAACAGAACTACTCTGATGTAGGTACAATTGGTTCATACAAATTAGAACTAGAAAGAAACAGTACAATAGCTGACATATCATCCATGGATATCCCTCTCCTCTTCCGCTTCCAAGCACGGGCTGCAGACTGGACAAGACGCTTAGCAGCTTTCTCCCGGTCAGGAGTAGTTGATACTATGTCCACTGCCTCTTGATTCGATACAACATCCCAGACCTACACACGCAACATCAAAACTCATAATTGGTAACAGTTTGAATAGTTAAGCCCCAACTAAAATAGAAGAAAAAAATCACTTTTGCAAAAGGTGCAGAAAAATGAGCGAAGCAATGTACGTAATATGGTATATGTTCAGCTTTAGAGAAGAAATTAGCTGCTAAGATCATTATGCGTACCCCATCAGATGCCAACACGATGAATTGGTCTTTACTCGTTATATGTCTCTGAGTCACTTCAGGCTCGGAAATTAGCCCGAAATCCTTTACACAGTAGTCACCAAAAGCTCGTGACATGGCTAGTCCAGGAGATTCTTCATCAGGCAACCACACTCTATGAACTCCTGGCTCATCTTGCAGGCAAAATATCCGTCCATTGCTCTGATGTATACGCTCAGCCTCCTCTGCAGATAATTATGAAGAATAATTACATCGTTAAATAGGGAACATTTATGCAAATAGATGCAGATAAGACGTATGAGGGAACAAGTTTTAAGATAACATACAACTATACAAGAAAGAAACTAACCAGGTAGGTTGGGTTTGAAGTCCATCGTCAGCTGTACTGGTACCAAGTTGCCATCTTCACAACTCGTGGCTAGTACTGCACGTGAATCGCCAACATTTGCTACGAAAATAAGCTCCCCCTAGCAAAAAAGAAGTAATTTTGGTATCACGGAACTCAACCTTGAAATCAAATGTTTTGTCTTGATCAACAATCAGATTTAATACTGAAGTACTGACGGAGACATCACGTAACAGAGAAAATAATATCTTCAAAAGGACGAAAGCCATTTAAATGATATTGAAAATTTCATGGACCACATTATACAAACAGAGACTATTCAGAGCAGCTTGAGACACATGCATGTTCAGCTTATAACTGATGGCGCTTAAAAGCAGCTAATTATAGTTCAATCATTGAAAGTTCAAATATAGAGTACAAAAGAAGGCCTATTCTATACATAAACATAAGTAACAACTGTGATTATGTCTATCAAGTAGTGATTTGATACTTGAAAATGCAAACATAAACCAATGATCTTATATGGTTCAAATTACCAAACGCTAAAACTTGATGCCTGTAATTATCCTGAAATAGGAAAGCACAAGGTGCATATAGACTCTCATAAGTTTGTATGACAAACGCAATGGCCTAGTTAGGGACCAACCTACAAATGTAATCTTAATGCACTAGCATGCTAAAGATTAGGCTTGTCTAAGGTCTATAATTAACTAACTAACACGCATCTTTTTCTCCAAAAATGAGTTCTTGAAGAATCAAGTAACAACAGCAAGGAGCTCCCATTACCTGCCTAACAATCGTCACTGCAGTGGTTCCACTGTTATACGCATCGATCTTGCGATGCCTTTGTAGCTCAAGGTCTACAGCGGCACATGCCTTTAAATAGCAATCTTTCCACATATTAAACCTATGAAGCTTCTTATCTGAATCCAAGTAAATATCCGGATCGACTGAAGCTTCAAGTGCCTCTTGCCAGTTACAGAGAAGTGACGATGGCATCGAATCTCTAACAGTCTTTGCCACATAATGTCCCCAAGGACCGTGTCCGTCAAATATTCCACAGAACATCATGTCTTCTTGGCATCCAAATCCCTGAGAAAATATCAAATGAAAAGGATATATTAAACAAGAGATGTGAATTCATTAACAATGTCTTTCACTTATTCGAATTAGACAAATAGTCATCATCCTCTTAAAATGACTTATTACGAAGTCCTTCTGACATATATGTGCAGATCGATAAATTATTACAAGCGATGTGGTATATTTCAGCACGAATCTATACTTTACCTCCCAAACAATGCAGCAATCTTGATTTACGCCTTTCTCTCCTCGCTTCGAACATACAGAAGCCATATTTTTAGACCCTTCAACGTTTAAACTCCCTGATGTCCTCAATATCAAGTCGCTCTTCTTCGCAACAACTTCAACTTCTCTTACATCACAATTCCGACAACCATGCTTCGTTCTCTTGATCGAAAGTGATCTCGCCAAACCGTTAAACATTGACGAGAAATGCCCCATTTTTCGCACCTCTTCACCACCACAGAAGACACAACTCTTTATTGCCTACAAGTTCACTCAATCCATTCAGACTATAAAAAGAACAGTGCTTTATAATCTACACATGTAAAATGAGACATTTTTGGCTGACATAAGATGTGATCTGACTCATAAAGCTCAATGAACACAGAAATGGACAAAAAGAATGAATCTGGAAGGACAGAAGTTTCATTAAAACTGGAAGAAAGTAGTAAGTAGAGATTCGTCAAAATCATGAATGGAATTCAAACAATCCAAATATGCCACCACCATGTTTTGATGATCAGTAAATGTCAGAGCTAAAAAAATCATACTCTTAATTCTTAAAAACATGCCACTCGAAGAATATTCTTACTTAACTCAGGTAATTAAATTAATTACCTAATCCAATATTCCAACCATCTATGCCAAGACAATCAAGAACAGAGTATAAAGTTGCAAACTTTTCATGAATTGAGTGAATACTTATACAAAAGTTCCATTAACCGACCATAATCAGTGTCGTGTAAAGCTAATGGATCAGGTTTCCATATTCCACCAAAAGACTGAAACTTTAGCATAAACAAAAGGAACCCAGAAGAATTCTGGACCATAGAAAGAAACCCAGATGGAAAAAGAGAGAGTACCTTGAATTCGCCAGGTGTCAATTTTGAGGAATTGGTCGGAAAGATGACGTAATAGGGCGGGAAAACGAGGGGTTCCGGCTGAGAAATCGAGAGGTATGGAAATCCATGGCGAGATATTGTTAGGAAGAAGTGGGGTTTTAACGGGAGAAGAGGGCAGAAGAAAACAAAAGTATGTTGTTGTTGTAGTATTATGTATGTAGAGAGAAACAGAGCAAGAAGATAACAGTGGCTTGTAAATGTAGTAGTACGTGTAAACTAATTTTCACCTTGACGTTCATCAAATTCAACTGTTTCTTCCAATGGTATTGTTTCATGTTTCCTACGTATGACTTTGATTCACTATCTTGCCCCCCAGCCTTCTTCGTCGCTGAACAAATGAACTTATTAACTTTTTTAAATTTAAAATATTTAACTTTAATTTAAATTTACTTCTAAATTATAAATATAAATTATTCAATTCAATCATATAATAAAACAAATATACTTCTTAACCTTTTCAGGTCTTAAATATTTAACTTTGATTTAAATTTACTTTTAAATTATAAATATAAATTATTCAATTTAATCATATAATAAAGTATTTTAGGCTAAATCATGTCAAACATTATATATCATTTGTTACTATCTATATGACTAAAATAATGTACATTTTTATAGTATGAACTTTAAAATTAAAAAATAAAAATCACGCGAATACCGCGGGCCGGACTCACAGGTATGAGTTGTTTTAATGCCATGACTCATAAGTATCTAAACGCGCATTATTACGTAATCATTTCTTAATAATTTCATGGAATTGATTTTTTATATTAGCAAAAGGAGATGCTTCCTTCGTAGTTGAACAAAGTCAGAGCTTATAAATGTCAATGGTAATTAAAAAATTATCTAAGTAAAATGTTTAGTCAACAAACAATTAGGTTGTCAATTTATCCTAAGTACACTAGTAATTGAGATTTTTACCTAATGATGTTGAAGCAAAGGTTTAAAAATTGTCTTTAATGCAAGATACATTGTTATGGAATTTTCCATTTTGTGGTGCTATTGTGATGATAATATAATATTATGGAGCTTCATTATTTTAACTGCTCATAATAACGATGGGATAATTTATTTTAGATTTTCCATCAGTCGGTTACAATAATTGACCGTGACATGGTCCGAACATACCACTCTGGTCACTGAAACTGAAATATATTTATAGGCATTATTGCTATTTAATTAATAACAATCTCAATGTGGAATAATCACAACAAAGTATAAAAATATACTAATTAATCAGTTGTACGTAGATATTAACGTATTTTAATGTTGTAATAAGGTACGTGGCCTAAGTTGCTAGAATAATTCAACTCTTGGACCAAATTTGCTTAGCTCGAAAAAGATCACAACAGTAGTTAACTGGTACTTAAGCATCTAAGATTATATTAATATCGAGATTATGTGGACGCCAACGACAGTGATTAAATTATGTTAAACAATAGTAGAGGTGTTAAGAAATACAGATGGCAGATTATGAAACAATAAGTCAAAAGCTAGCTCATTCATTAAATGTTGGAGATTTAATTTGGAAAGTAATTAACAATGAATTAGATGTTAACTGATATATAGATGATAGATCAATCATTTTGAGAGCAAAACGTGATTCTTACATGTAATTTGCCGGTTTGTTGCTCAACAACGAGCCATGCCTTAAATATGGGAGAAATGACGTACAATTTGGGAAGGTGTTTGAAATAGAAAATGTTCAGCACACCTTGATCTTGATTGGAATGGGAAACATGGAACTACAAGTTTAACTGGATGGTTTAACAACTAAATGTGTTATGCCTAACACTCAGAGAATCGATGGAACAACACAATTACTCATGAACTATGTACACAGTACACTTAATTTTTAAGAGACGATGTATAGTAGGGTACAATCTTTTGACGTTCTTATGGAATTAATTAACTCACTACATTTTCATTCGTCCCTTTTTTATTATTCGTAAATGTAATTTCCGTATAAGTAAATACAAAAAGTAAAATGCTTCCTTAAACCTACCGCAAACGCACAGTTCGATACAAACCCACGTAACCTGACAAAGATAAATGATTTATCCATTCACTTATAAATAATTTCTTTTGCTCTTTTCACAAAAAATCACAGGTTGTATATATATACAAATTTTTGCTTACTTATCCATCAACTTTTAACAAAATTATCTTGCTCCAGAATCTTTTTGAGTAGCTCATCAAAGTAGCAACACGTATCTACAAAACAAATCTTTGGTCCAATCGTTACGCAGTGACACAAGTGACCTAGAATTGATCGATCACTTCAAATTATGACCCTCTTTTGACTATTCACAAACGATAATAATATAGTTTGAACATATACAAAATGATCTAATGATGACACGTAAGTATAATTGTGCTAAAATGCACCTTTTTTTTTTTAATTTTATAGTGCGCCGTCCCACTTTGATGTGCGAGTTGTTTGGTGCATTAAAACGATCGAGATATTTTCACACTTCAATTTTATGTGGCTACGATACAATATGCGACTTTTAAAACCACAAAATATAAATCTACACTCGTAGGGTGGGGATATTTTGACTATCTTGGACCACAGAATATCGTGTTTCATTTTCACTAATGTGATGGTTATGAATTCCATACACTAGCTAACACTGGACCCAATCTGCATGTGTGTATTGATTTATTTTCAGATTCTTCTCGAATGTAATTATACAACTTATTAGTGTCGATAAACTTTTGTAGTGATATATTTTCACATGTAAGTACTGTGAAATATGGGTTCTCTACGAATATAATTTTGTATGTCGTGATATATACGTATCAATCATATATATATGTACGAACATATATGATTCGAATATGTTCGACTCGATTATCCTCTTACAATACATGTCTAATCCACTATGAACAACTGGTGATGGTTAAACCGAGTAGACCTCTAACTCTAAACGGGCATTTTTCAATGTTGAACGAGCTTAACCTTACTCATGGTGTCCTACCGGACCTAGAAACCTAACCGGGCACTTTTGTCCCGAAAATCTCAAGTAAGGCGAGTGGTCATTCGGACCGGCCGACCGATCCCCCAGGCAGCCGAGTTTCGACTGCTCGGGGAACCAATGGCCATATGGCCGTTGGTTCTTTTTTGTGGCCCAACACTTACATTTTTTTAGTTTTTTTATTATAATTTTTAAAATATAAAATATAAAAATATAAAAGTTATACTGTTTTTCATGATTTTTCGTTCTCTACAAATATATATTACTATTGACTATATTTCGATTATTTTAATTTTACGACTTTTAAATGCGTATTTGAACCTTAATAAAATAAATTTTAAAACTAGTTTTAAAGATGTTATTTAATTAATTTCAACTTTCAACCACTCTTAGAATATGTTAAACATGTTTTAAAAATTAAAAAAAATAAATAAATAAAAAATAGCACTATTCATGGTATTTGACAAGATTTTCAACTGCAGTGTTCATCGCCAATGACTTTACTATTCACGGTTATTCCGATGACTCATTGTGAATAGTCTAAGACTCTTTGCTATACGAGACACATTGACTCAACATTCTTGGATGGCGACCTTATAGGCCTCTCTCTCAGATCACTTATACTCATGTAGCGGACACATTCAGTTATCTCAAAGTAAAATGAAATCATTTTGTAAGGAGGTTAATCCCCTTATCGTACAAATATAATAAATTACTGAAAAATTCCATCGTTGATCGACAATAAAAATTTTGGTGATCCAGATTGACTTTCAAATCGACTCCTCTATATTATTTATGTATTGTTTGAATTAGAATTTCAGTTGAGTAGTTTCAATTGAAATTGATTTTTTTTACAAAATATCAATTATAGTTGAGACAACTCAATTGAAGTTCTAATGCAAACAGAACATAAGTCTTTGACAGCTTGGTTTATACGTACAAGTCGGCTTAAAGTACTATTTTTAGGTTTCCTATATGTACTCTTCAAGCAAAGTTCCATCTACCAACAAATTTGAAGCGGCATTTAAAAAAATGGGACACTAGCCAATTTTGAACTTCATTTGGATGAAAAAGTTTCGACATGTATGAATGCTACTAATCTTGGTAAACTTAAATTCGCGAAATTTTTAATTAGCCAGTCAATTAAACACGTCTTTGATTAATTACCTGGCGAATAGAAATGGTAGAATTGAAACACAATAAATCCAAAAGCTAACTGCTTGGGTTAGTTGATTTATCCAGCATAAGCATTGCGCGTGTGTACATTTATTAGTTCGATTTTTATTGGCGTGATATAAATAATTGATTACGAATTGGACCAATGAATGAAGACATGGTAATTGTACTAAAAGTGGAACATGGAATGAAACCATTCAATTCATCGGCATGTCTTTTACGAGCAGTCTATGCGTATTGAAAATGATTGGTTTCTAGTTTATTTTCTCTAAATCATTAGCAAGTGAAATGATTATTTATGAGGTCAGTGAAATATGATTAGGAACTTAGGACCCACATTTAAAAGTGAGTTGCTACAGGAGTAACTAAATTATTAACTGGCCCATATACAAATCCTCGTGGAAGATTTGGTAAATCTGCTAGATCAATCTTGTCCACGACCAATTTACTGCATGTGACCAATTGGAATCTTTACAAGATGTTGGAACAGGGTGGTAGACTGGTACTGAATGTGCGTAGTTAATAGTTATAAGACCCTGGAGTTAATTCATGATATCCCAATTTGTGAACTAGATGTCATTTTGGTTACTAAAAATGGCTGGTGTAAAGGGAAAAAAAGAAAATCATTCCCCGTAGTGTTTTTCACCGAACGGTATAATTAAGTAGAACGACCTAACTATGAGATAGGTGTAGTTCCACTATAATACTCACTCAATTCCGTTAGAATTGAAATAATTTTTCGTTTTAAACGTCCCACCAAAATAAAACAAATTTTCATTTATAAACTTATTTTTAACCACATATTGAACACACATATTTTTTATATCTCAAATTCATTCTTAACATGCTTCTCCAAACATCTCAAATACCAATCCTGCAAACACTTTGAAAGTGGACTACTATTTCAGGCTGGTATACCACGTGAAAGTTTTTGAATAAGCAACATCGTAACATGAGAAAATAGATTAAGATAAAGTCGCATTATTTGTCACATACACTTATTCATCATCAGATGATGAACAAGATCATCTCAACGTTCTTGCAGCCAAGATTTCAGCTCTTACAAAGGAAACAAATGGTCCAGTTGATGAACAAGCTGAATTAAAAACTGTTTTTACGTTTTTCACTTCAATTTTTACGTTTCTAGACTTACATTTATGTTGGCATTCTTGTCAACATTTAAAAGTTTCAACATGTGAATATGCATGGCGCCGTGTGAAAGCGGGTAGCACGAGTCGGTCTGAAATTGAAGTTGCAAAGGTGTAATGGTGCGGTGGCAATAGCTACCACCTCAAATTTTATCTCTCGTACCTTTAATTTTCAAACCAAAAGGATAAAAATGCAACAGTGAGAAATAGATTTGATTTGAATTGATTTGAAGTCCCTTCAAATTTTCCTTTCCTTCGTTTTAAGTGGGTGTATCCACAATCCTAACCCATCACAATTCCATGTGGGTCGGCCACTCATCGAAAACGACATTTCTCACCTCACTAATCATGTAATCCCTATTTTTCTCCATATGAGATACTACTATATTATACAATAAAATATATATGTAGCAACTTATATGCATAGGAAAAGAATTTATAAAGTTATAGATATGTATAATAACATCTAAAATTGTGCTACGATATTCACTAGGAACGAACGCAGAAAATTTATTGAAGAGTAACAAAATTTATAAATAAAAATAAAATAAATAAATCTGCTAAAACCATTGTATAAATATACTAAAACGAACCTATAAATTCTATACTCAAGCTCGAAACATTAAAAATTTTATACTGAATATTATCGTGATGTATACACATATCACTCGACCTTCTAAAAATAAAAATAATATATATTAATATAAAGATAAAAATTTAAATTAAATGATATAACATTTAAATAATATATTTCAAAACTTTGTAATGTATACAATAAATACACAACAAACTGCACAATTAATTTGCAATTAGTCCTAAAAATTGTGCCAAATGAATCAAAATAAAACATACAACGTACATACTACTACAACGAGTACTCTATATTTAATTTTAAAAGAAACGAGTACTCTATGTAAATCACCATACCCAAGGAATTAAAAGGGCAGACCGTATCATAAAATCAAACCAATTCTAAAAAACATGGCAAGTCAAAAGTATACTCTATTTGGTGTGTTAGTGTACGTATCCTAACCCAATTCATTATTCATCAATACACATATTCTTCCCAGCAAAATACAATAAAAAATAAAACTAAACAAATTATTAACATCTGCTACAAAATGTATGCAATTAGAGCTGAAATTTCTCATGGAGAAGAAGAGTAGATAGGTGGCGTCGTGGCGAATTAGAGTAGAATGAGGTAAAACAGTGCCTCGGTGGTTCTATAAGCTATTGGAAGTCTTTATTCTTTACCATTACTCTTAAAATCTTGAATGTCAGGAAAATCTTGAAATTCAATTTGTTGTTGGATTTATATTGATCTTTTCCAGTGATTCCCTTTTATGTTCCGTTCTTTGTGGTTGTTGCATTTCTTTGAAGTGATTTCTCATGTCCTAGGTACAATATAAGTACACATTTATGGAAAATTATTTAGATAATTAGGTCCGAGTGTAAAATAATAATTCCACAGGCAAAATTCATAGGCAACAATTGTTGCCCCTTGCATATGAAGGTGTCCGTCCCTGGCATCCACGACTTATCAAAAGGACGGACTGATCACCATTCTTAAGGGCCATCACCAAGCTTCAAGAGTGCGGAGTGAGAAAGCTTTGTGTCCCATAATCAATATGATAAAGAGTCGATCCAAAGAAGTCCGACTTGAGGAGTTTCCCACCACGACCCTCAGCTGAGAAAGTACACGTCATTAATTAAGAGGTGTGCAACGGCACCCCACCCTCCGCTAGTACGTGTCACCATCTCGCTAGGCCAACACAACTCGGGCGTGTTAGTACCCAAGCTCCGAGTACCCTCTGACTATAAATATAGCGCATTTATTCCTCATTAAGGTATGCAACTACTATCCAATATTCCACTATCTAGAATGTGAGGTTCGAGACCAAGCTCTCTCATCCTCATACACGTTAAAGTCCATAGCCCAGTTTGTCTTAGGCAAACCGATCCAAAAGGGTCTAACTCCTTTCTAATCTTTCAGGTACCTCAGGACGGACTATCCTTTCCTCAGGACGGACTATGTCCCTCCCTTGTGTTCCCGCAAGTTCCCTACCTCAGTCCGTCCTCACAACGGACTCTTGTCTCAAAATTAGACTCTGAATCAATAACAACCTAGGCTCCGCACTATTGCACAAAGGACTTAACTCTAAGATCTACGAACTCATCATCCTACACGAACTGTAAGACAAGGCGAGTAGCTCCTAATTCACGAACTTTGCCCTAGCCGAATTTATACCCTATGAGTTATATTATAGAATTCCTTAGTTTAATTTCATACATAATTAAAGAGTTATTTGTAGTTAAAGACAATTAGAAAATTATTTAAAATTCAAATATATCATTTGTAATGGGACGTAGTGGTACTATATAGTTGTTGAAAGATTGAACGAGCCAATGTCCACATCAAAATGGAACTCGTACACAGGTTTTTGCCAGAAAAATCCGTCTTGTGTTGTTAAAAGTTTAAAACTGTAGTAGATTAATCAACAACTAGCGCATATACACAAATCTGTCTTGTATGCCATAAAAGTTTAAAACAGGCTCCACGAGCCTGGTACAAGAGATTTGCATATTTTGTGTCTTTTATTGGTTTTGTGAATAGCAAGTCGGACAACTCGTTGTTTATCTATCGACATGGGTCACATATGGCATACATCCTCCTTTACGTTGATGACATTGTCCTTGCATCTTCACCTGATTCTCTTCGTTGCACGATTATGAAGCTCCTAGCATCAGAATTTGCAATGAAACATCTTGGTCCCTTGAATTATTTTCTTGGTATTACGGTTACTCGACATTCGCAGGGTATGTTTCCATCTCAACGCAAGTATGCAGAAGAAATCATCGACATGGCTGGCATGACTTCTTGAAAATCCGCATTAACGCTAGTTGATACTAAGCCAAAAGTTAGTGCCGCTTCAAAACATCCTTTTGCGAATCCGACTCTCTATCGGAGTTTAGCTGGTGCACTTCAATATTTGACCTCCACCTGCCCAGATATCTCCTACATTGTTCAACAAGTATGTTTACATATGCATGATCCTCGGGATAGTCATATGAATGCTCTCAAGCGGATCCTTCGATATTTTCAGGGCACTCTTAGTTTTGGGATACATCTATATTCATCATCCTATACGACCCTGACTTTCTATACGTATGTGGATTGGGGTGGTTGCTCGGATACATGTCGTTCGACTTCTGGTTATCGTGTGTTTTTCGGGGATAACCTAATCTTGTGGTCTTCAAAACGTCAGAATATAGAGGTGTAGCTAATGTCATAGCCGAGTCTTGTTGGCTGCGTAATTTACTACTAGTGCTATACTGTCCGATTAACAAAGCAACATTGGTCTAATTTACAATATTAGTGTTTTTTTATCTTTCAAAAAATCCAGTTTAACATCAGTGAACCAAACATATTGAGATGGGTCATTTTGTTCGGGAAAAGGTTGCCAAAGGATAGGTTCGAGTACTTCATGTTCCTACTCGATATCAGATTGCGGACATTTTTACTGAGGGACTTTCACAAGTTTTATTTGATGATTTCAAGAACAGTCTCAGTGTTCGTGAAGCTCCAATTTCAACTGCGAATGAGTGATAGAATATGTAAATATTAGGTAGAATAGTTATTATATTAGTAGTCTAGTTATAATAGAAATAGTATAGTTTAGTATACCCTTTAAATTTCTAATATTATTATAACTCGTATAGTATTTTATATAGATACATAATAAATTAATACAGGGAGTCAAGGACTCAATCCTCACACTCATTGATGCTAATAGTAGATTAGTAGAGGAGAACTGCTTAAACCGACTAAACAGATTTTTGCATTTAACTATTCATTTCTCCTCGAATAGATATGTTTTTGTTTTTAACTATTCATTGCTAATTGAATACATTATATATCTTCTCAAACTAGTACGACACATTTTGTCACGGATTCATGAACGAATTGATTGGTACGTTGCTGACCGTTATAGATAGTAACATGATTGGAGCAAAGGTCCGAAGTTCAAAATTATAGAAATTGGAAAACATACTCCCTCTCACAGTCCGTCCCAAAACAAATATTCATTTTCAATTTATTTAACATAAAATTTAATGTGCAGTATAAAATATTAAAAAATAAATACACATAAACTATAAATGGGTAAAAAATATTATGAAAATAAAAACAATACAATTATAGTGAAACATATATAAATGAAATATATGACATTTATTTTTAAACGGATGAAGTACTAGTTAAATCGTAAATCCATATTGATATTGAAATTGCGGTGTTGACGAGCCAATGACTCCTACGATATTATATCAATATTATACTCCCTCCGGTCTTTTACAAAGTTACCATTTTGACATTAACCTGTTAATTTTGTTCGATTTTAATCACGAATTACTCTTAAGCGATAATAGTAAATGATTAAATCATATAATTAAAATGTAATATTAATTTTTTATATGATTTTATTAAATCATTTACTATTATTCTTTCAGAGGAATTCGTGATCAAAATCGAAGACAGTTGACTGCAGAATAGTAAAATGTTAACCTCGTAAGAGTAAGTATGCCAGATTGTTTTTTCTTTTTTAAATGGTAAAAATATTATTAGTACGAAAAAGTTTTCAAGAGCATAAGAAATGCTTGAAAAATATAAAATCATCCCTAAAGCAGCTGAAACTTTACAATACATTGAACTCAAAGGCGTGTAAATCGCATAGTCCTGGTTTCATATACATTTAAAGAACAATTAAAATACTTCAGTCGAAATCATAGGATGCGTGTAATTCATAAATAACTACCTTAGGAATCACAACAGAAAAATAAATTTTATAATTTACTCGACAAATAACAAATATTAAAAAATCATGTACACGCGCTTGAACCAGATAATGATAGGGGGCTGATTGGTCGGGGATTTAAATGCCCCAATTTGACTCGATGAACAGTAATTTGACATAATATACACTTTAAATACCCCATTTCAATTCCATTCCAAATACAATTTTACTAAAATCTCCATTCAAATGTCATGTCAATCGACCCTAATGATGAGGGTCTAACAATAATCATTTGTCGAATTCTCCTCCATCATTAATGAGGACAGTAAGGTCAACAATGGGTGCCACCAATTTAATTAAATAACTCTGCATTTACCCTCCACCCACATACATCACATACACCCTATAAATAAAAATTGTCGTACTCATTGAAAAATGACATGGAATAGAGAAGGAAATATAGTCCGGTATTCATATTCAGTATATTAGACTCGAGCAGGAAATATAGCCTGAAACCCTATTATGTAAATTAGATTGAACTGTAATAAATATATATTTAAATAATATAGTGCATTTTTTGAATAAAGTACGGCGGTATCAACAAATATTGACAAACTAGGAATAAACAAGTGAGATGTTTTTGTTATTTTGGTTATAAAGAGGCCGGTCATATTGGGCTTCTGTAGTTCTGCTCTATTACATGATATGTTGTCAGTTGCCAGTTGTTTATGTTGTTATGTTTTAATTGAGTTAGCAAACTGATTTTTAGTGTGGAGTGGTATGGAGACTTTGAATCGGTTTAGCAAAATCAACATAGTTCATATTTAAATAATTAGATGATAGATGATTAAGTAGTTTAAACAAAAAGAAGTTAATTTGATTGTTTAAAAAGCTGTGCATTTACATAATGGATTCTTTTATTAAAAAAATTTATAGAATTAAAAATCTAGCTAAAAAGATAGTGGTAAACATAGTCTTTATGAATTTGCAACTGCACACGAAAAATCAATATAGTATTTTATTTAAATTTGTATAGTGGTTTTCTTTTCTTTTCTTATCTTGAACAGTGTGGAATTTAGGTTTAGTAGGTTCAACCCTCATCTTCCTCTACACTTTCTAATGTTACTAATGTGCAAGCTAATTAACAAGTAACAACTACTTCAAAGGGAATTCTCTTTTAAAATAGTAGATAAGATTCTATTTGTTTGAATTTTTATTTGTCATGATTTAAGTTATAATAAATAAACGCTCCTTATTCGAAAGTAGATTAACATTTAAATGTTTCTATTAAAAAGCCTTAGAAATATTTATATGGTTCTTTCTTTAACAAAAATTGCCCACATTCAAAATTCTTTGAAAATTCACACCTATCAGCAAAGGTAACATGTTCCTTGACCACAAAAGTTGATTGTCAAATCATACATACAATCACATTCCAATCAAATATTTATAATACAATAAATTTTCAATAATTATCCGTAAAAATATTAAGGGGCTGATTGGCGAGGCATTTAAATGCCTCTATTTGACTTGTTAAACAGTGATTTTGCCTAAATACACTTTAAATACACCATTTATATTCCATTCCAAACACAATTCCACTAAAATTCTCATTCAAATATCATGTCAGTCAGCTCTAAATGACTTTGACTTTTCAATCGTTGCCATCAAAAGTTGGGCAAATTCAAGCAGTGCAACTCTTACATCGGCTCCGCTTAACCACCGGGCGCATATCTTCTTGGACTAATACCCTTATAATTACATCAACCACCACAATTGACAACATCAACCGCTGCCACCAATTAAATTCAATTTCCCGATTGCCATATCGTTCAACCCTCGGTTGGAAGTAGAGCTAGAGGACGTCCGCGACATATTGTATTGGTAGACCAAGAGGCATATATCTAACACCACTCGAGTGAATTACTTTATGCCAAATCCTTTGATCGTTTGCTAGAGAACTTAGGTGCTCTCGGTGGTGTTCTTCGAGATGAGAATGGCACATGGTAATGGGTATTCGCTGAGCCATTGAGTAATCCAACAATGAATGAAGCTGAAATAAATAGCATCTTACGGGATCTCGAGATGGCATGGGATAGAGGATCCACAAGTTGTAAGTGCAGACTGACTCAGAGAAGTAGCATACTACTGGTTAACTGAGTCGGACATCCCGCCTCAGGAGTTAAAACAAGTTGTTGCACATTGCAAGGAGCTGCTCCACAAGCCTTGGGAGATTGACCTCTAAAAGATTGATCGTCGAGCAAACTTTTGTGCGGATCATTTAGCGAGCCTTTTCTACAACTATGGGGTAAAAAACTTTGCTTTGATCCGTCTATTTTTGTAATACCCATCTTACATTGACTTTTAAGTCTTCATATTATCGGGACTGGAAAAAAATATTCTTATAGAGAGTTTATTCTTAAATAGAAGTTTGTATTAAAGATATATTTTTCATAATAATATAATGTGCACAACTTAAAAGTTATATTTATTGAATAAACTTATTGAATACTAACTTGACAAGTTAGATATGTTTTTTGTCCAACAAGAAAGTTCATATATATATAAACTATTACTTACACGAAAGCTAAAAGATAATCTTACCACTCAAAAGTTCAAATTACTATCACAAATAATTTTAAAAAAGTATTTTGCATCTTAAATTTTATAATGAAAATCATATATATAGATAAATATCATTAAATATGCCATTTATTACTATAAGGAGGTATAATTACTCAAGACGAGATCGAAAAAAATAATGGAATATGACAATGTGGAGTGTATCCTTATTTATAAACTGGTCCCAAGTTGGGACCGGAATTTTTTATGACTATAGGGAATTTATTCCTTTATAGAGTATTCCTTTACGGAGTTTTTATTGTATCTTGTCTTATAAAAGAAATTAAACTGAACAAACAACAAAATTGTGTATTTTTGGAAACAAACACTTTTAGAATATAATTTGTGAAAATAAGTCTAGTTTGTTTAGGCAAACCAACCTAGAAGGGTACTCATGACGGTTTTATACGAGCATTGAATTATAAATGCCTATTTTCAAAATTGCAAATTAAACAAAGAAAAAATTAATACCTAATGTTAGAAAACAAGAAACACCCAAAGAGAGAAGGAGGAGAAGTTGTATTTCAAAAATGTGAAGTAATGAATGGAAAGAAGAACAAGGCACTCATATATATACTACTATAAGTAGTATTGAGACCTAAATTTAACCTAACTACTAGCCTCCATTCTTCATGAACCAAAAATAAAATAACTAGCCAGCATGCTGAAGATCAAGGCTCGTGTCTGTATTTTGTTTGATCTCCTACCGTTTAGCTGGAAATCGACGGTGAAGATGGCAAAGTACTGCAGTGTTCTTGTTCTGTTGTTGCAGCTCATTCTGTCTTCTTCCTCTTCCATGATTTTGCCTCCGTTGAACAAAATCGTAACAATTTGTTTGACAACTCTGCTTCTGATTGGTCCAGCGAGGCACAAGTTGTTTTACGTTTTATAGTCGAATCCCTCCTTCCTTTCTTCTCTTCTAAGTTAGCATGTAACTTATTCGCGCCTTCTATTTCGGTCCTCATAGTTTTAAGTTCTTTGCAATCTAGTCCAAGTAAATTGTAAGTTTTAGTCTTTGATTTAACTTTTTATTCAAGAATTTCCAATATTCCCCCTCAAGAGGAGCATATGGATTCCTGATGTTCATCTTGACCATGGCTTTAGCAAGATTAGATGAAGCTACCGCTTTTGTAAAAATGTCAGTCAATCGTTCTTCACTTTTGATAAAATCAATCTCAATCTTCTTTTGTGAGATTTGTTCTCTAATGAAGTGACAATCAACTTCAATATGTTTGGTCCTTTCATGAAACACCGGATTATTAGTCAAGTGTATGGAAGATTGATTGTCACATAGTAGCTTTACTGGTGTGATTATTTCAATCTACAAATCTTTGAGACGGGCCATTATCCAAATGATTTCACAACAAGCAAAGGCCATAGCTCCAAATGATTATTTCTGCAGAAGACCTGCTCACTGTCACTTGTTTCTTTGATCTCCAACTAATCAGAAAATCTCCCAACAAAACACAATAACCTTATGTGGACCTTCTAGTCATTGGACATCTTGCATAATCAGAATCACTATAAGCAATGATATTAAGGTTGTGATCTTTAGACTAAAAATTCCAAGTCATATATCACTTTTAATGTATTTAATGACTTTGAGAACACCATTTAAATGTTCTTTTCCTGGATTTTGCATAAACTGACTAAAGATCCCTACAAAATAGCTTATATCAGGTCTAGTTATGGTTAAGTAGATTAGCTTACCAATTAGTTTTCTGTAAAAAGAAGGATCATCTAGAGGAGTGGAAATGTTCTATGAGAATTTTACATTTTGTTCTATTAGTGTATGACAGGTTTACAACCAAGAAGTCCTGCTTGTTGAATAATCGTTGATGCATACTTCTTTTGTGAGATATGTAAACCTTGATCATTTTTAGCAATCTCTAAACCAAGAAAATACCTTAAACATCCCAAATCTCTTTTTTTTTCTTAAATGTTCTTTTAATTTTGCCTTGATAGAATCTATTTCAAGTTGATGTTGACTTCCTATAATAGTATCATCAACATATATTAACAAGGCAATAAAGTGATTTCATGTACCTTTAGTGAACAAAGAATATTCACTTTTAGACTGATTAAAACCTAGTTCTTTAAGATACTTGGTTAATTTTGAGTTCCATTGTCTTGATGCCTGTTTTAAGCCATAAATTGATTTATCTAGCTTACAAACATATCTATTTGTGTCTTCCCCCCTGAATTGAAAGTCCTGGTGTTAGTTTCATATAGATTTCTTCATCTAAATCACCATTTAGGAAGGCATTATGGACATTTAACTGACATAAGTTCCAATTCTGTTTAGCAGCTAAGGTTAGAAATTTTTTAACAGAAGTTAGTTTTGCAATTGGACTGAAAATCTCTGTATAGTCAAAATCATATTGTTGTGTATATCCTTTAGCTACTAATCTTGCTTTATATTTATCTATAGCTCCATCAGAATTGTGTTTTATTTTAAATACAATCACGTAGTCTATATGCTTGATGTCAGTAGTTTTTTTTTTTAATAAAGAGAGCCTAGACTCTCGGGTTTTATATATTTATAATAATCATGGCAGTTTGAAGGAACCCGCGTACACCAATAGTCGCAAAATAGTTACATTCCACCAAAATAACCAACTTGCTACTCTAGCCACTATAAAACCTCCATTTACAGCATTTACTACTCCTATCTGAGGCATATCTAGACTAGTGACAAAATATGTGTCTTCAGCCTCAGAAAGGATCCCAAAAGAATGCCTTCCTGCATAGATGGTGAAAGTGTTATCGGATGTGCGGTGGCAGAAACTACAACTTGATGTCAGTAGTTCTTTTAACAATAGTCCATGTTTTGTTATCATTTAGGGCTTTTAATTCATCCTTAATAGCATCCCTCCAATGTTTTGTCTGCTATGGTTTCCTCATAGCTCTCAGGTTCATGTGTAAGAGCTAAATTAATTGAGTATTTTCTAAAATCTTTAGAAAATTTATCATAAGATAAGAAGCTTGAGATGTGATATTTAGTTATTATCTCATCTTTATAAATATAATATGCTTTAGCATTGTGGTGATATATATCTAAATAGGATGGTAATTTTCTTGATCTAGAAGTTCTGCTTAGATCAATTTCATTTACATCACCATCTATTGGTGAATTTATTTCTTCTTCTTCTTCTTCAGCATAATCATCACTATCATCTTCAGTGTTTTCATTTTGATCAAAGTGATCAAGTTGTGATTCTATGCTAGGTTCTTCAGGTTGATTTGGTTCTGAAGTTTCTTCAGTATTACCTCTCTGATTCAACCAATCATAATCCACAATATCAGATGCATGTAATGATATTTCATCATTTTTACTGATCTTTTCCTTGTAAGGGAAAACAGATTCTACAAATATCACATTTCTTGATATTATACTAACATTTTTAGTGAGATCAAAGAGCTTATATCCATTCACATTGGATGGATATCCAATGAAAATACATTTTTGTGATCTAGAATCGAGTTTAGTTCTCCCTACAGATTCAGTACAAGTAAAAGCTAAACATCCAAAAGTCCTTATATTGTTATAGTCTGGTAATTTTTCATAGAATATCTCATATGGTGTTTTGTTTCCCAGTAAAGGACTTGGTGTTCTATTTATTAAAATGCAGTTGTTTGAACTGCATCTCCCCAGAATTTCTTTAAGAGTTTAGATTGAAAAAGTAAAGTTATTGTAACATTAAGCAAATGCTGATGTTTTCTCTCTACTACACCATTTTGTTGTGGTGTATAAGAACATGTTCTTTGATGGACAATGCCATATTTGTTCATAACATCTGGCATATGAAATTCAAGTCCATTATCTTATCTGATTATTTTAACTCTCTTTTGCATGTGATTCTGCACTTGCTGAATAAAACTATTAAGAGTTTCTTTTGTGTTAGACTTTAGTTTTAACAAGAAAATCCAAGTGAACCTAATCATCAACTATTGTAAGAAAATAGTTGTAACCATCAATACTAGTAATGCTATAAGGTCCCCATAAATCACAGTGAAGAAGTTCTAATATGGAAACTGAATTTTTATTTCTGATAGGAAAGGAAGATTTCTTTTGTTTTGTTTGCATACAAACATCACAATAAGAAAACTTCTTACATAACACACTAGAATTAGAAGCAAAAATGACAGATAATCTACTAGAGCTTAAATGACCTGGTCTAAAATTTCATAAGTGATCTTTAATAGCAGCAGCTTGATCTTGGTCATCCTGACTGGTAATGGCTAGTGCCTTAGGTAATTGAAATTCATTCTTCAACTGGTAGAGACCTATTTTTCCTTCAATCTGTCCAATCCTTGTCATTGATGGACTCAATGAAGAGCTTGTCTGCAATATTTGACAAGAATTATTAATAAATAAAAATCCAATAGGATTGTCTATGCATGTTTTGTTTACAGACATTAAATTTAGCTTAAATGTAGGTACACACAATACATTCCTTAAAATGCAGTTTTCTGCAATTTTAATATCACCTGAGTGTGATATGGGAATTCTAGTAAGGTTTGGTAATTGAACATAATTATGTTCAATTTTAATGTTGTGTGTTAAAAGATGTTTATCACAAATAATGTGATCAGAAGCACCTGAATCAATAATCCATCTAGAACTGTTGTTAACATTTTTAATATTAACTATAGAACTCTTACATGCATAGTTGAGTTATGGAGTGGTGGTGCCTGGGAGAGGAGCATGGCTTGGACTAGTTTCCATGTGAGTGATCAACTGACCAGAGCTAGCAGCTGAATTACCATTGGTGTGAGCAAATTCCATGAGCTGATGAAGCTGCTCATTGGTGAGATTGACAGTGTTGTTGTTGCTTGTACCTGCATTGTTTGCATGGTATTGGTTGGATCTACCACCATGACTGAATCTACCTCCTCTACCTCTGTATCCAACTCTAGTGTTGTTTCCACCATCATGCATCTTTCTGGGATGGTTTTGAGTAAAGCCATTCACCTTAAAACAATTCTCAGTGGTGTGATTTGAGAGACTAGGATAATTTGGAAAAGATAGACCTCTCTTGTCTTTTCTTTTATATCCCACATTCATAGCAGCATTGTCAGTTATAGGGGAGAAATCCATGAACATCTTTTGTGCCTCTTCTTGTAGAATCAAAGAGTAGGCCTTATCAAGTGATGGTTTAGGATCCATCAAAATGATTTGACCTCTCACCATTTCAAAAGCATCATTCAAACCATTGAGAAACTTGAAAATTTTGTCTATGTCTTGCATTTTCTCAAAGATACCAGTGATATCACAAGTGCATTTTTTGCAAGCACAATGAGGCAAAGGCCTATAGTCACCCAACTCTTCCCACAAGCCAGAGAGCTTGGAGAAGTAGTCAGAAACAGATAAATTTCCTTGATTGATCTTATAGATCTCTTGCTGCAATTGAAAAATACGCAAGTCATTTGGTTGAGCATATCTGATTTTCAGTTTATGACAACCTTCTGTAGCAGTTTTGACATAGAGTAATGCACTCTTGATATATGGAGATACATAATGCATCATCCAGGACATGACAATGGTGTTGCACCTGTTCCATGCCTTTAATTTTGTCATCACCATCATTAGTATGGATGGTGACAGAACCATCTATAAAATCAACCTTGTTTCTGATGTTAAGGGACATGGTAAAGGCCCTACACCAGGTGTGGTAGTTGCTTTTAGTGAGAAGTGGAGTGATAGCACCTGAGACAGCAGTCACAGAGTGATGAAGATACAAAGGGCTAAAGGGGTTCTCATGCACATAATTAAGCAAAAGGAGTGGAAGTGGGAGGTTGAGTATCAAGAGAGGAGTAGTAGAAGCCATTGTGAATGAGAACCAAAAGAGTGATGATTAGCAGATAAAAAATAACTAAGAAATAAACTAAACTCAAAACCTTAGCTCTGGTGCCATGTTAGAAAACAAGAAACACCCAAAGAGAGAAGGAGGAGAAGTTGTATTTCGAAAAATATGGAGTAAATTACATGAAGAGAAAGAAGAACAAGGCGCTCATATATATACTACTACAAGTAGTATTGAGACCTAAAATTAACCTAGCTAGTAGCCTCCATTTTTTATGAACCAAAAATAAAATAACTAGCCAGCATGCTGAAGATCAAGACTCGTGTTTGTACTTGGTTTGATCTCCTACCGTTGAGCTGGAAATCGACGGTGAAGATGGCAAAGTACTGCAGTGTACTTGTTCTGTTGCTGAAGCTCATTCTGTCTTCTTCCTCTTCAATGATTTTGTCTCCGTTGAACAAAATTGTAACAATTTGTTTGATAATTGTGCTTCTGATTGGTCCAGAGAAGCACAAGTTGTTTTACGTTTTATAGTCGAATCCCTCCTTCCGTTCTTCTCTTCTAAGTTAGCATGTAACTTATTCGCACCTTCTATTCCTGTCCTCATAGTTTTAAATTCTTTACAATTTAGTCCAAATAAATTACAAATTTCAATCCTTTCATTTAATTTTTTATTCAAGAATCTCCAATACCTAAGCTAGAGCATATGAGCACATAGTATTATTTGGCGATACCTGCATATGATTGCAATCATAAGATTAGGATCTAGCTCTTGACAAAGTGCGTAATGAGTAACCTAATCTAATTCTATGCCTCTTTAATTTAATTTATTTCATTTTGCCAATATATATATATGCAAAAGCATTTGCAAATTGCATTAAATTATATAAGTTTTGTAATTGAAGCCGTGTTAGCAGGTAAACATTCCATTATGTGCTACCAGACTATGTCAAATTTTGTCTCTAGGCATAATTACACCCAAAAAGTATAATTACCTAATGATAATAGTACTCCAAATATACCATATTATTAATTTAAGATGAGAAAGAATAAACATCCACAATTTGCAATATAATTTACTCTTCTTTTCGGCGTGCAAAGAAAATCTATGTTTGTTGATTTAATCGGACTCGCTTAAAACATTAAAGGGATGTTTGTTATACGATTCAAATGGGCAAAACCCGATTCAAATGACATGTTTTGTATAAACATGTCATTTGAATCGAGTTTTGCCCGTTTGAATCGTATAACAAACAGCCTATAAAATCCTTTTCATTTTCCATTTCCTAAAAGAGTAAATAATTTATGAAAACTTACACTTAAAATAAGTTTTTGCATGGTTGGATTTCCGAATGAATTAAATATATTTATGATAAATATATGCAAAGCACACTAGTAAAGATGAAACCGCTACACACTCCGAATTCTGGAGACTATCGATTATGGTCCTTACTCCTTAATTTGTTTGGAACTTTGGATTATGATATTTCTAGGAAATGTCAAACATAAATTGATAATACCATGACGGATTCCGTGAAAGTTCAAAATAAATTCCGTCCCACCATATTGAAGGAAAATCAAACTTCTTATTAATAGCTGGTAAGATTTGACACTTGATAATTCATCCATTCACATATGTTGTTAATAATAATAATAATAATAATAATAATAATAATAATAATAATAATAATAATAATAATAATAATATTATTATTATTATTATTATTATTATTATTATTATTATTATTATTATTATTATTATAATAGAAATGTAATTGTGACAAGATGGAACATTTCTATATATGTCCAATTTGATTATTATAAACTGTATTAGCACTACACAACACCACACAACACAACTAGTAAATATTTTTGTCGCTGCAACAAAGCTGCATTAATATATGATGGCCCAAAGGTGTACTTTTGTACTATGATATTTCTCTTGGGCAATAATATAACATACTTCTATTCTATGTATGTCGTCTAAATAATTAACGTGACCCTTGGAAATCAGGTCAACGACATACATTATTTTGATGACCATATACTTTTTAGGCTTATTTATTTCACAAAGAAATTAATCATTGATATGGAATAATATGAGCTAGGTAGTGAATATATATGTGAGTTCATAGTTTAAACTAATTAATATGATATAATATCGATAACGGAGTGCAGTTCAGTTGGTATGACGTTTCCCCTTTAATTAATAGGTAGAGGGTTCGAGTCATCGAGTCACCTTTTAACCGTTTTAAAAAGATATGATAACTCAACGGCATGGCTATCATTTAACGATCTTCATAGTTTTCAGTAATGATTCATTCTCTCAATCATTCATCCAACGGCATGGCGTGCATGTAGTAGTGATATACTTGGAGCGGCGTCTCAATTTTTATATCTCAAAATCGACTCGAACTGTACTTGAGTTCAAGTTCACGAGTTGAGCTTGATCCGCTTATAAGCTCACGATACTTTAATTTGATTAATGTTGTACTACACACCTATACCAAGTGACAACAAGTGTATTCCGGTGTTTGTAGAATGGTTAAATTTGCATATACTATGCTAGTTGAAAAGATCCGGATGTTTAAAAATGAATAAAGAGAGTGTGCCTTTTTCGCTAGATTCCGGGAAGTGGAGGAGGGTGGTCGTCGAATTTCGATAAGTGGAGGAAGGTGGTCGCCGAATTTCGGTAAGTGAAGGAGGGTAGAAAATAATTCTAATTATGAATTTAAATAATTAATTTTAAAATATTTAAATAATATTTAATAAAAAATATATTTTTATTATATTACGACGTTGCACAACGTTATTATGCGACAGTGTGACATCCTATTATACTAATAATTAATTAACGAATGAGATTGAATTTAAATTTAATTTAATTTTTAAAATGAATTTATTGATATTAGTATAGTCCGACGATACTATTTTTAATCATCTTTGAATGATGCTTAAACGCGAGTTAACACATCGCAAGTTGGATCTTTGAATGATGCTTAAACGCGAGTTAACACATCGCAAGTTGGAATTGTTTTGAGAGGCAATATTAATTAAGTAGTAATTTGTACGTTAACTCCATAAGATGAATGGAGGTGGAGAAAAGTATGATTAATGATTTGGCAATATGAGTGGGAGTTGTTGTGCCATGAAAGTCATGAAAATGTACATTTGTGGATAATATAATACGTAAGAAGGTAGACTAGATTCTACTGAATCAATTAATCAACTTGGACGTCAATTTGTTATGAATTTGAATACTGGATAACAGGTGAGAATCCATAAGCTTACTAGGCCTTTAATTTGGTTTGGCCAATTCAGGCCTTCCACTCACCTGCACAACTTGGACATTCAACTTGCCAGGAAAACCTGCCCCTAATAATCAATGTGTTTCTCGCATTGCGATTCCATGTATATCGTCTTTGGAGTTATCATGATTCGGAGTCTTACCAGATTTCGAGTTCGACTCTCGTGAATGGAAATATGTTTGCTAGTGAAGATCGTGTTAGAATTTGATAAAACGTGAAGGAATGTGATTTGTCAAATAAAATGCATATATGGTGCCATAAGCAATAGCCATTTCGCAAATAGAAGAGAAGGGAAATTTACCAGTGTTGAAATGATTTGGGATAAAACTCGGTTTCTCTGCTGTTGCGGAGTGACTCATGATAATGTGTAGATTGTGTATAAAAGTGAAATTGTGGATTTGGCACCAACCAAGTTGTCAAGACTTTGTTACTTCGATCATTGTCCTAGACTCCTAGTATTCGATCATTATCCAAGTATGATGTTTTAGTCCGCACTATATTATTAATGGATATATGACCTGTAGAAACTTCTCGAATCGGATCGGACATTTGAACGTCTAAGTCACCACACGAGTTTCTGTATATTTGCATATCAAGAATCAAGATGTACAAATTGGAAACGGATGTTTGCATATTTATTGGCTATAGTGAAAACCACATTGTGTTTATTGGCACTACTAAATGTACCATCCCCAAAATCTCAACTCAAAGTACCACTGACTAATGCTCACGGATTAGGCACTATAGCATACTAGTATCTCTTTTAATTTGGTGTTAGATAACAACGTCATAACAGTAGCAGGAGCATTTCCGACAAAGAACAAAAGAACAAATTTACAGTCTTTAAAAAGATGCAAAGCAAACAAGAAACTAATATGAGCACATAGTATTAGTTGGCTGAATATGATTACAGCATAGGATTTGGATCTAGCTCGTGACAAGGTCAGTGCGTAATGAGTAATCTAACTCTATGCATCTTTAAGGTACCGAGTTACCGACTGGTCATGAATTGCATGTCCACCCACATTTAGGGCCCCATCCAATTCTTACATTTAGAATGTGATGCACAATGTTTGGTTGTTGAGATGCATTAGATCTGTTAAAAGTTAAAACCATGTCGGAAATGCAACTTCAGGCATGATTTCTAAATGTACCATCTCCAATCCGATTAAACACTTACGAATGTTTAACAAAAACTCTGGAAGACTGGAGATGCACTATTAGTAGGCATGATCACAAGAATGTTGTACTCACTACCAGTTCTGCCATCTGATTCTGATATGTAAAATCTTAGAAACCTAATGTACAAGTACTTGAAGACAAACAAGACCAACAGAAGACCATTCATCTATACTACATTACATAGACTCAAGTTTGTGAGTGGGTCGGAAATTAGAGTCAATAATATGGTATTACCAATCAAGTCTTCACAGGCTCCTGAATCAAGATGCAGCAGGTTAGGCTGTTAGCATAGAGATGTCAATATTGAGAGCATAAAGCTTCAAAGCCATCTTATTGGACAATTAGGGAAGGCAAAATGAGGTATCTGTGCAATTGGATCTGTAACAACTGAATTGGACACCGGATTTTGAGGAATGCCTCACACACACTAGACAATCTAATTCGTTGCCATCAATTTTATATAAAGAGACAACGAAGCGCAGCACAGTTGGTGAGACGCTTCACCTCCAACCAATAGGTCGGGGTTCGAGTCACCTTTAGCCGTTTCAAAAAAAAAATTATATAAAGAGACACCTTCCATTTGAGTATAATGATCCTTGCCTAGTTTAAAAGGCATGGTCTCCCATTTGCTATCATTTGAATTCTTCCTCACATCAGATATGTCTGGGGATCCATAGACAGGCCTGCTACCATAAGAACCGGAGTTCCCCAAACCTTACAGTTACGAAATTGTCCAGAATCACCATTTTCACTCTTTTTCAAATGGACAGCAGCTGTGTGAAGTACAATACGTTGGAACAGATATACTGGATTTGGTATCCTCTGCATTGCATAAATCAGGAGCAATAAGAAGCTTTCTCAAGAAAATTATATGATGAACCTACCCTTTAATAACTAGTCTAAGATATATATATATATATATATATATATATATATAGTGAGTACTCTCCCTATGCATTTATAAAAAGGTATACTAGAATACTTAAAATTTGTATTTACTTAATTATAATATCCTCTACATTGCATAAATCAGGAGCAATAAGAAGCTTTCTCAAGAAAATTATATTTTTTTTAATTATTATTAAACATGAAATATAGCATTACAATTACAATTGTTGAATAAGACGAATTTATCAATCGATTCTAGATGCAAATCACCACCAATCTCTATTCAGAGAATATAATCACCCATTTCGGGAATTGAACCTGCGACATCATGGTTACGGGTGTCTCAGCTTGCCACACAAGAAAATTATATGATGAACCTACCGTGCACAAATTCATGCCATCGTCTTTAAACCTTTTATTACTAATATTGCCTAATAAGATCAAGGGTCCGAGATTCCATATCCTGCAACCAGAATTTCCTCTACCTACATTTGAGGATTTCAATTCTCAAAAAATAAACAGGCAAAATGGGGTCAGAGTTTGCAAGTACAAGTGACGAGAATGAGATGATTAGAATGGTAACTTAATCATTTCGCTGATAACCCTGTGAGTAACACTTTTGATATGAGCACTTCATCATCTACAGGAACATAAACTACTATGTCAAACACAGGAATAAAATTGAATTCATCTGCATTTCCAATTTTTCGATGGAGGACTTTGTTCTCTATGCAAAGAATACCCCCACCTTACTGTTTCTTATTATGTGCATTTTGAGAGTAAGCATTTTCAATAATAAACACTGGAATTAGCCCATGCTTGTATATGCTCCACCTGGTTTTGCTAACACATGCCATCAGCCTAGTCATGTTCATAAAGTCAATCACTACTCTCTTGCTCAAATCTTACAATAATTTTTTAACATTTTAGACGGACCAAATAGCTGGAAACGCATGGTCATGAGGTAAGGTTGAAGATATGATGAATGCGCACCCATATTGCTGCTAAAAAGCAATAAGATATTGTACCTGACCCTCTGAGTATAAGGATCATGTTACGAGCAGCACCCTTGACGACGAGGCGAATCTCTCTTCAAACCGACATGCATAACAATATGTAGTAAAAAGCTAAACATGCACAATTGTGATGATTATAGGCACTTTAGACATGTAAGTTACAAATATGAACCCCGCATCCCATCTCCTCAACATACAACCAACTGGACATGAGATATGCACAAACAAAGAAGTGGACATGGGTGCTAGTGTGCTACAACCCAATCAACCAGATAAATGAGGAATGCATCTGCAACTTTAACCAGTATCAACACAATTACTAACCTCAGGGGCTTCATTTTCTCTTATAACAGCATCGTGGCTATCAATTTCCTTCCCAAATTCTGTCTTTAAGAGATCTCCTGAATTTCCAACAACCCGAAATTTCGAATTGGCTAGGATGAAAGGGTGGCTTTGATGGTTAAAAAAACATTAAGATACTCCTCGCATGGACTCTTATTGAGACACGTTTTTACTCCTCTATTAAGAAAAACGGAGAGACAGCAAGAAAAAACAATTAAAAACAACAATAAATTGGTCGATTCAACTATGGGAAGACATGAGATGACACTTTGAGCTCACAGATGTGCTATTCTTTTTGGCGCATAGTCGTCTGGCCGTGCATCTAGATACTCTCTCGTCAATACTGTAGCCATATTACGATACTGCATACAACACAGCCCCAAATTAATCCATGGAAAAAAACGTGATATGGCTTAAATTCTAGTCACATCAATGAACAAACCTGTTCCCATAACAATACTGCTTCGCAAACATCATACTCATATACATTTGAACTGATCATTATGCTGCAACTCAGCACAAAACAAATGAACGATAGATCTACAGACTCTCAAGGGAAGCATTTTTATTGTTACAAGAGGGTTTAAGTTTGAATAGAAATCATACCCAGGTGCTAATTAGTTCCTTTAGGGAACTTGAGAATCAAGTTACAGTGGTCTATAATGTGAGCAGTGAGCCTAAAATCTGTTTGCCTGAAATCCAGATTCCAGTAAAAGCCAGATCAATTGAATAGTCGATCTCCGAACTAATGAATTCTCCAAAAGGAGCAATGCATAACTACAGAAGCTCAATGCTAATGAAGCAAACTTAATACACAAATTACTTTAACAAAGCACACATGAATGTCCTGAAATCCAATCAATAGGTCGGGTTCGAGTCACCTCAGCAATTTCAAAAAAAAATAAAAAATGGATGTCCTGAAATTAATCTCAAAAGTCAATAATCAGGCAAAATTAGACAAATTTGTCAATATAAACCTAAATTTATTTGCCTTGAACACATAAACATCTCCAGAAACTAGTTAAAAAACTGTGAGTAATCACTAACCAGTGCTAATTTAGCTTAAATAGATCTAGTGTAATTTTCCTAAGCACAAGAATATGTCCTTAACTTGATCCAAAACTCAATAATTAGTGTTAATGTAGTTATTACAGATAGATAAACTAACAAAGAGAGAAGAGATATAATCTTACAATGCATTACTGGACAGTGGACTGAAATTGGGACATTGTGTTGGTATAAGCCGCATTAGTGTTTCTGATGAAAAACCGGTTGCCTATACAGAGAATTGAACAAATTTATGTGATCATGAGCATCATAAACACAGACTATTCATTCCTAGAAGTGCATAAATTGACAGCGAGAGTTACCAATTCCGAAAAGCAGAAGAGAAAAAATGGCAGCAGTGCAGAGAAGATGGGAGACTATTCATTCGTTAATTATCACCAGAGATGAAAGCAGAGATCACAAACCAAAAACCACCACCAAAACAACGTTAAGATAGAGTATTCCCATTTCTGTATCATAGTCCCATATCATTTCCACACTTGAGGAGTGGGGATATGAGTAAATAAATAATGCGTGTGATTATGGAAGTGGCTTAACTCGTCCTGTTGGGGGTGCTGAGGCGACTCACTAATGAACGTATAGTGATGGTGGGCCGTGCCAACACCAACGATTGCGAACACAATTATTTAGTGCGAGCATATCCGGCCTTACTTTGGTCGGTTTGCCCGTCAATTTTTGGAAGAGGCCTCATACTTTGAGGTTCTCTCGTGAAAAACCAATTATAAACTAAAAAGATAAGTATATTGGGCCTTTTGGCCCAGTAAGAGAATTCGGCAATCATTTTTCTATTTTGGAAACGGGTGAAATTTGCTAATTAAAATTCAAAAGAGAATAAGTATATTGGGCCTTTTGGCCCAGTTAGAGAATTCGGCAATCATTTTTCTATTTTGGAAACGGGTAAATTTGCTAATTACAATTCAAAGAAGAATATTACAATCGTTAATCAATTCTACCCACTAATCAACAAGATGTTATCTATTTATTTATGAAAAAATCACAAGAAGAAACGAGGAACTCGCGGGCTGTTTGGAAACAATTATAATCGGTTCATTTGGCTCGATGAACAGTGATTTGGTCTAAAATACATTTCAAATACTCCCATTTCAAACACAATTTCATCAAAATTCATTTAAATGACCATTCAAATTCTATACCAATCAGTCTTATCTCTAACAGAGAAATTAGATTGGTTGCTTTCAAACACAATTTCATCAAAATTCATTTAAATGACCATTCAAATTCTATACCAATCAGTCTTATCTCTAACAGAGAAATTAGATTGGTTGCTAAATGAAAAGATTTTTCTACGAAAAGAAATGTTTACTGGTCCAGAAGAACAGAACTGGTAAAATTCTGTTCTGGACTGGAACAGAACCTGAAGAAATGAACGGAGCTAGGATCTGATAATTTAATGATTGTCCGGTTTGGTGACATTTACGCATAGCCTTAGTGGTGATCGGTGACACTTGAGAAAAGCCTCCAAAATCGAGTTGAGCGAAGAAGACACATATGTTGTACTACTGCTTTGAATTGCAAACCATGAAAGCAATCATTATCATTTCCCAAAAATCAAACGTAATCATTAACAAGGGGATGGAAACAAAAACATGTTAGGTCGTTTTGTTTCACTTCAAACTATATGTCTTACTGAAAAGCTTAATCTGGAAGATGGAGGAGGTGTTGCTCCATTCCGGCTTGTAGATGGTATGTGTCTTTAACTCTTAACTCTAAGGTGTCGTTTGGTTTGCTATTGCCGTGATTCTTCATGCTCACATTTTGACAACATTTTACACCGGAAAATCCTATGGCAACTTTATGCCAAAAAAATTTAATTTGTGTTTGTTTTGTTTGGTTATATTGGCCCAATAATGCACTTGAGTGTTAGAAATGTCACTTACATTTTTACCTTGACAATTGAAATTTTCATATTATCCTTTCGTTGTCTAAATAAATTCACGTGAAAAATTCAATGTTGGTACCATAAGTTGTGACATTTATAGATTTAATATACAATTAATCAAATATAATAGAACCGTTATTTTCAATTAAATTAGTAAGAATTAACATGAATTAATTAATTTTTCGTCAAGACAATTGAATTAAACACGCTCTTAATAAAATATAATGAGTTTTAATTAAAAAATATAATAATTTATAATCATAGAAAATTGATTAATATTAAAAAAAATTAATCATATCAATTAATTAAAAAAATATAATTAATGAAAAATCAACCAATATAAATTAAAAAAATAATTCATGATCAATAATCAATTGATTAGACAACGAAGTCCAACTCAGTTGGTAAGACACTTCACCTCTAACCAATAGGTCGGAGTTCGAGTCACCATTTAATCGTTTAAAAAAATAAAAATCAATTGATTAATTTTTTAATGTTATTTAAATTCAATAATTGAATAAATTGAATTAAGCAGTCTAGTTTTATACTAATTGACATTGATAAATTGGTTATTGGGTTGAACATAGTTAAGCAAACTTTGCATATTAATTATGAAGAATAAGCGTTAATAATAAAGCAGGAGTATTGAGGTGCTATTTCCTCTATTGGCATGGGCCACTTGATTTCTACTATCAGCATGCATGTAGTGCCCGCTCTTTATGTCATGGACAGTTCTTGAGCCATGTCGACTTATTTAACTGGGTCAAACACAAAAATTGTCCTGCCAAAATGTTCTCATGGCATGAGCAAACCAAACAGCCCCTAAAGGAGATTAAAACCAAGTGATACAGTAAGAGTACAATGAATTGTTTTATTTACTAGCAGACAGCCAGGCACCCTCTTAAACTAAGAATTACAGGTAATTATTTTTTGATAAATGATAATTCAAGGCATCGGCCGAGTCTTAAAAAGGTCTTATATGTATATAGTTTCGGCTTTCCCATCTTCAAATTCAAGGACCTGCCCTTGTTTACTAGTGATTACAGGACTGACCTTTGTAAAGACTGACTTCCTCCTTAAGATTAAGACCATCCGCTATGGTGGACGTTTAAATCGATCGTGGCGAGCAGTTAAAGAGCAACCAATGTCGTCACGAACGATTTCCGCACTGTGGCGACCGATTAAAATTCGGTCGTCGCAGTTTTCTTTTTTTTTATTTATTTACTTTGAATTTTGAAAATCGAATAATGGCTATATGTAGCAGCTCGGGATCTGGGTTCAAGCGTCAAGGGTTGTGTCGAATATTCCAAATGCATTTATATTAAAATTTCAAAACATTATCCGTTACAATGCCCAATTTACCTGATAATTTAAAACAGGAAAACACACATTTATTCTAATATCAGTAGCGGAATCAGTCTGAGACCGGCTATCTGCTAGCTACCCAATCCTTTCAGCGTGCTCAAAATCTGGAAAAACAAAATTATTGAAACAGGGAGAGTGTCAGTCACTAGGACTCAGTGAGGATAGTCAAGCATGCATGAATAT